>CAKAOH010022058.1:28808-63204 GCA_916701665.1 Sebastiscus tertius
GCCTCCTTCCTAAATGGCCTCAGTGTTTCTTTATGGGCTTTGACATATTTCATTAGGCGGATGGTCTTAAGAGGCCTGCCTGGCTTCTTTAATCTGGCTAAAACCCTTTTTCTCTCTGGCTAGAGCCGCTTCACTCCTCTCTCTCTCTCTTCTTCCTCTCGCTCCATCTTTCTCTCTGTCACTTACTCACGCTGTCCCCCTCCTCTCTCTCTCTCTCTTTCTCTCTCTCTTGATTCTCCAGTCTTAGGAGTCTCCATCTTCAATAGAGCTTCTTTTTTTTTTTTTTTTTTCGCTTTCATCTTCGCTACCACTCTCGTTCTTCCCGGTCGCCTGATTATTCTCCGTCTCCTGCTCTTTGTCGCCAGGCTCATCCCCCATTTTTAGTATCCTCTCAATCCCAAAACCGTCATCTCTCTTTTCTCTCCCTCCTTCTCTCTTTCTGATCACTTTCATTCTCCTTTTCTCTCTCAACAGGCTGATCCTTTTTTTTTATTCACTCACTCTCTCTGTTATCTTCAGGCCTCTCTCTTTCTTTCTTTCTCTCTCCATCCTCTGCAGCTGTATCTGTTCCAGCCTTATGTGATTATGGTGAACATGCTCCAGTCTCATGAGTTCCCTCTACCAAGCCAGAACAGCCCAGCATTTCTTAGTGCCTCTGTATGTTTTGTGTGTGAACACCACACAGACAGCCAGAGGAGTAATAGACAGATATCCCTTCATTCATCCCCCCATTTTTCCCCTTAAATTTGAACATCTCCCTTGGCAGCAGGCCTTTTTATAACAGTTTTTTTCAGTCTTTTGTATGTTTCTCTCCATGTGTGTTTGTTTTCTGATGATCATTTAAAGATGTCCGTTGTTGTCTGGATGTTTCCCTGCTGCCGAGCTAACGGCTAACCCCGCAGCTCAGCCACCGGTGCCGTCGCTCCGCGCGCCCATTAGCCCCCGTCGTGTCTTCTTTCGCACAATGAGACTTTAAAAACCAGCCGGCGTCCTGCCAGCGCCGAAGCCTCAGCTTTGTTTTCGCACTCTTTGTTTGGGTGCTGTGTAACTCTGCCTCTCTTTCCCTCCCTCGCTCCGTTTCATCGCATCCCACGTGTCGTTGTTGATTCAAGCTGAAAGTCACCACGTTGTGCCAATTTGACTTGATTTATCATTCTGTGTCTGTAAGGACCATCTGTGCTTATCAGGGCCAATTCTGCTCTTTCTACATGGTCAACATCCTAGACCACAAGGCAACCAGGTGTGGTCTGTGAAGTGAAGGAAAAGTGACATGAGTTGCTACTCTGGACTGCTCATTAACTGGTGGAGCGTCATGCTGCTGCCAGCGTTCTCTCTGTATTTGGTTTTGTTTGGGTCGACCGCTTTTTGGATCTAATTATCCTCTGGTCTGTTAGGAAATGGGTCTGATTTTCCTTGCATCCTTGTCATATTGAGTCTAATATGATATGTAATTGGTTTTCTTTTAAAAAAACAGATATAAAGCTCATATATGTGGGTTAGAAGTGGCCTGCTACACCAACTAGTAGGTTTTATCATTGATTTACATGGTCGATCACTGAAAGAAGGAATGAAAGAAGACGACAGCGACCTCTAACGACTGTAGTAATTATGACAGGAGCAAAAGTGGAAGTCAGGCACTCTACTATAGACAGCGGGAAACTCTGGGGTTCACATTTCGTGTAAAACCAACACCATGTAGTTAAGTTTAACTTTTCAAATGTAGTTATTTTAAGCCCAAACACAATCTTTTTCCCTAAACGTAACTGTTTTGTTGCCTAAACTGGAAGAAGTGATAGTTTTGTTTCCTAAACCTAAAGAAGTTGTAGTTTTGTTGCCTAAACCTAGAGAAGTTGTAGTTTTGTTACCTAAACCTAAAGAAGTTACAGTTTTTATGCTAGTTTTGTTACCTAAACCTAATGAAGTTGTAGTTTTGTTGCCTAAATGTAAAGCAGTTATAGTTTTGTTGCCTAAACCTAAACAAGCTGTTTTGTTTGTGTTCAATATGTAACATTTCGTTCAGTTTTATAACGTCTTAGAACGCGTTGCTTTTAAGTTTCGCTTTCGTTTTACAATGTAGTAGGTGTAGCAGGCCCCTACTGGCACACGTCTATGAGAATGACTGGTAACACACCTTTAATGAGCTGATAAGAGTCAGATCGGGTGCCAACAGTCAGTTTCGGACCAGTTCTAAAATGTTATACCCATAAAGACCTTGAGCTCCCAACGGTAAGACTACCATGCAGATTTGTTTAGTGGTGTAGTAGTCAGTGAAGGTCTTCACAAGTATAGCATTATGCAGATATATGTGTGTGTGTGAATTTATGCAGTTCTCCCTCAATGCACAAGCGCTTTTTGCCCACCGCACGTTTTACAAATGGCACATGTCCTGCGCCACGCCGTTCGCTCCAACCCTCATCCATACCCTGCCAACCCCCTGCGCTGCCGTAATCCAGTAGAGGTAAGCAGTAATTATGAAATGGCCTTTTAAGTCCCCTCCAGTTATTAAAGCCATTCATCTCGTCGAGGGCTGAATACATAGGGCCCATATGTCCCCATTCTCTCATACATCTAAACAGCTAAACCCAATTACTGCCAGAGCAGCGCCTCCGTCCAGCTCCATCATGTGCCTCTGATATAGCTGAGTGCGTTCAGATAGTGATGGAGGGATGCTTAAAGATTGGACAGGTCTTTAATTGGAGTGGAGTTTTGATTGGCCCTAACATGAATTGGATTTGCTTTTACTGGCTATCCAGTTGTCTGAAGTGATTTGGTTTGAAGTCAAGTTTGTCGTATGATAAGAAAACAATATTAGGAGAGCGCATTAATGACATTCTGTTCCCCCACAGCTGCGCCGAAACATTGTTCGCTATTTAAAGAGTAAGGCAGGTAATAGTCTATATTTTTCTCAACAAATCCCATAAAAAGACCAAAACCAACATTACCTGTGTATCCAAACGAATGCAGATACATAATATGATCTTTTTTAGTTTAGTATAATAACGTTAGAGCTAAAATAGATTTTGTGTTATTGTGGTAAAATAAATGTAATGTATTACTTGTTAGATTGCTGCTAGACCGCCCTGTTAATACAGATGCAGGCCTCCCTTTGTATATGGCAAGCGGGAGAGCAAATGTGAAAATGTTGTTTTTTTAAAGGCTAAACGCCAACAAATATAGATTGAAGCAGAATATTTTGGGAGATAAAAACACGTTGTGAATTTATTTAATTATTACATATATCGTTTTTCAATATATTTTGACTTTACAACAATCTGAAGTCACAAATAAATCTAAGCGGCCACTACTGGAGTCTAATTCTACAAATATTAATACTACTAATATTAGTCTAGCTTCATCTTTGTCTGCAACTATGCACAAATACCGGGCTCAAACAGAATGTGACTTACTAAGTAACAAAAATATATATCTTTTTAAATAGTTTTATATGCAGAGTATTGTATAAATTATCCACGAAGTGTGTTATTATGGTTTGTGGGGGAAATTACTGAGCATTTTTAAAAAAAGGAAACTACACACTTTTGACCCATTGTTAAAGATTTACATCTTCAGCAGGAACAAATGGGCTTGGGGCGGAGTGCCATGGCCATTTTTGAGAATCAAAGACTTTATTGGGTTTGGTCTTTTCATGAGATCTTCATGTCAAGAAGAGAAATATAGAAAAAAGCCAGACATGCGTCATGTAACTCATGCTTTTTACTGTTTAGACGTCTCACATGTCGTCATAGGTTTGCTCCAATAAAAGCCTGTATCCAGTACATTTAATCTATGATGAAACAATGAAGTGTAGTGTCATGAGAGACCTTTGTGTGCTCCGTCCATCTCTTTGTGTACTTTAAATCCATTCATAAGCCTTTATTGAGATGAGATTTGTTAACGCCTATTGTAATTGAAGATTGTTAAGGCCTCCTCTTGAATTCGGTAACTTTTATTGAAACGGCGTAACACGGTGAAGGGGCCCCCATTCTGTCGCTTGTAACGGCGTGTTTAATGCTTCTGTTGGATTAAATTCAATAACCTTTATTGAAACGGGTGACACCGAGAGCAGGGCTTTTCGTTTACAGGTGTGTCATGTGTTTTTATAGAAGAGTGCAGGTCAGAGCCTGTTTTACAGGTCTCCAGGAAAAAAAATGGCCTCCGGGTTTTATTGGCCTGTCCTGAGATTGGATGCGAGATGGAAAAGTGTGTGCGTGTAATCTGTAGTGTTCTCCATCCTCGTGGTCATGTGTGTACGTCTACGCCCGGTTTTAAAGAACTATGGCCGGGAGCAACAAGCCCTTTTTCACTTTTGGCTAAAGTGTCTCCTTGGCAACTCGCCGTCACCCTTCACACACACACACACACACACACACACACCTTCTCCGTACCGCCACCTCCAGCAGTTTTGATGGAGGGGGCACTTTCTTGTAACCGTGGCAACCTTTCAGCCAGTGTGCTGCAAAGCTGCTTGCTGTGGAGCACATTGTAGTCCGGTTGATAGGTAAGTGTTAAGACCCTGCTGAGACACTGCAGTGTGCCAGGGTTTATACGGGGGTGTGTGTGTGTGCTTGTTTGTATGTTTTGACTGGAACAACAATGTCCGATTTAATAGAAGTAAGACAATATCCTGTTTAATAGTTTGGTTGGTTGGATAGTGTAATAGGTAGGGCTCAGCAGTGTGTGTTTGGGTGCTGATTGGTGTATTAAATTTGCACTGCACACAGAGTCTGTGTGGCAAAGCCTGTAATTTGGACATTTCCGAGTTCATTTATTCTTGTGCTCATTGGGTGAAATAATTAGAGAGTTGCATGCAGACGACTTTTATTCTGATAGTTTTGAGCCGGCGGTGGGAAAAACACACTGACATTTCGGAGTCAAACTGCAATTATTCTTTTTTTTAATTACTCCCACAAATTATTGTAATGAAGTATTGTAATGTTTTGACCCCCGTGACATAGAACTAGAGATAAAGTGTGCTGCCTCAGTCACAGGTTGCAGGTGTGTCACAGTCACTTTAAAGGTACAAAGCAGCATCATGGAGCGGTGTTAGTCCTTGAAGGGCCTGTCAGCACAGCAGGACCCCAAGGCTAGGTTTCAGGCAAAGACTTCACTGCTGTCTGCTCAGTACAGGCACACCAGACAGCCTTTACTAAAGTCACAATATACATAGCACAGTGAGATGTGTGCAGGTGGATGTCGGCCTGTGTGCAGCGGTGTGCATCCATCGACAATATGTAGTATGCAGGTGTGGGCTTCTGACTGGATATTTGTGTGCAGCACAGTCGCAATGAAACTAATGTAGGCATTGAACGTTTCGTATGTCGAATGTGGACGTTTTTGCATTTGGTCAGAGAAAGTGATGTAGTATATGGAGGGACTGTTATCGCACGTGGTATAATAACGAGTATAAAGAGCGAGAACAAACCCAGGACTTTCACCCAGGAGACCGCTGTTTGTGTCCCGTGTGAAACCAAAAATAAACGCTTTCAGTTGTTACGCTTGTTACGTAACGTTACTAGTTACATTATTACAGTTGATATGTTATGTTACGTTGTTATGTTATGTTATGTTACATTGTTACGTTACGTTGTTATGTTATGTTGTTATGTTGTGTTACGTTGTTACGTTACGTTGTTACGTTACGTTGTTATGTTACGTTGTTATGTTACGTTGTTATGTTACGTTGTTACGTTACGTTGTTATGTTACGTTGTTACGTTACGTTATGTTATGTTGTTATGTTATGTTGTTATATTACTTTGTTATGTTCCGTTCCGTTCCGTTGTTACGTTACATTGTTACGTTACATAGTTACAGTTGTGTTACGTTGCGTTGTTGCATAACATTATTGTGTGGTTATGGTTGTTACGCTATGTTGTTACGTTACGTTGTTACATTACATTGTTACGTTACGTTGTTACGTTGTTACATTGTTACGTTGTTACGTTACGTAGATTCAGTTAATGACACGGTTTACTAACTTTATGTTATGGTCATCAGTTTTGATTACGTCAGCTTTGTTGCTATGTGAAAGAACTTCAAATAAAATGGAGGGGAAAGCTGATTGTCAGTGACTTTCCAATTCTCTACTGTTTAACTCAAACAATCATCTGGGAAATTTAGAACACAATCGGGACCAAAACACAACACCAACAACACATCAAATATTCACCCGTAGTCCAGCAGTGAAGTGGTCTGAATGCTGAATGTATTATCAGATTTCTACAAAGAATAATCTATAGCTTCACTCATCAGACTTTTAAGCTCCGTAATTGGATGTTTCTTACAGAATTGCACCTTTGGAGTTGTACTTGACGTCTCTCCTGAAGTTTATATGTACTTTTAAAAACTTTTTTATCAAAGAACAGATATTTTTTTAACACAGTTTTTTAGTTTTATGTCCAACCAAGCTTTTGTCTTTCCAGAAAATGTCACTCCAAAAACCTTGACCCAAGGATCAAAACACAAAGTGAAGAGGTGACATTATTTGATCTTGCATGGAGGAGCGTTACAGCTGTGAAGGGCATCGCCGTCGTCATGGCCCTGTTTGGCTGTTAGGCTGTTTGTCAAATATGTGCACCAGCTTGAATCAGCGGCAATCAGGCCGACGCGATGCGAACGGATCCGCGAGAGCATCTGCTGGCACAGCGGGCAGCGATATGTGATAAACGCTGATTTCACCCTCCATTGGATCGAGCTGGCGATGATAGCCACCTCTCCTCCCGCTCATCCATCCTATTAAACCCTCATTATTCATTTACCTCCAGCCTCAACCGCCTGACATGCATGGAATGAGTGCACCGCACAAAACTAGCAAAACTATTTCCTCTCCTATTTCATCTAAAGCGGTCAAGGACACACACCGCTATCTCATACCGGCAGTATCATGACTTTTAATTTTTTCTTTTTCTTGGATCTCACATTCTGTAGTATACACACACACACGCTCACACGCACAGTTTTTCTCTGTGTATAGTGCAGCAGTGCGCTGGCAAGGAGCTTAATTCTATCAGGCTGCGAGCTGGACAGCCGTAATTACATTTGTGACACAAATCCTGCCTCTCAAATTGAGCGTTTTATTCCTGAGCGCTCCCACCCACCCCCCCCTCTCTATTTATAACCCCTTATTCCCCATAAATCCCACTTCCTCTCAGAAAGTCAATTTAGGACTTAAAAGGCAGCAATGCTCCGCTTACTATCCCCCCCTCCCACTCCGCCACCCTGCTTCGACTCCATCGCCGCTTCAGTTTCACTTCCCATTTCCCCTAGCTTTGAAGCCTCTGAAAAATGACGTCTTAAGCAGCGAGCACCGCGTCGTGAGAAAGTCATCCCTACAGGAAAGTTTCTGCTCGCTTACCTGTCTGCCTTTTGAAAAGTGCTCGTCACTGTTTTCATTGTGATGCACAACTGGGTCGCTTTTTCTCCGCCACTCTCGGTCACCTGTCCTTCAATTTCTCACACGGCGTGTTTTCCCACTTTGGCGTGACATTTCTCCTTTGTCTCATTTTCTCCCTACAGCTCCGCATTTCCTCAAATCCTCCCTTTCCCCCCTTTCTCTCTCCGATTCCCTGCTGAATCAGCTGTGGCCTTCATCACTCTCCCGCTCCTCCTCCTCCGTCTCCCTCTCTCAAGTCGGAGGCCATCCATACCTGAGTACAGTATGATGGCAGTTCATTTATTCCCCCCTCTCTCTCCTGCTTATGCATGAGCCTGTCAGTTCCCGTAGTGCTGCTCCGCACCTGTCCCTGTACCTCTCCACCTCATTCATTGTTCCTCTTCCACCTCCTTTATGTTGCTCCTATAGGACGCTGATTTCTCCTCATTTCTGTCAAGCCTGTTCCTCTCTCTCTCTCTTTCTCTCTCTACATCTCATCTTCATAGCTTTAGATTTCTGGGTTTTAACCTTTTTGAGCTTCTTTCCAAAAAGCTATATCCATTAGGGAGAAAGAGTGTGAGCTGAAGTCAGGTGATGTTATACTGTATTGAAAGGTTTTATGTATTCTTTAGATTAGAATTAGGGCTGTCAATCGATTTAAAATATTTAATCGCATAATTGTCCAGAGTTATTCACGTTTAACCACAAATTAATAATCTTTTATCTGTTCAAAATGTTCCTTAAAGGGAGATTTGTCAAGTATTTAATACTCTTATCAACAAGGGAGTGGGCAAATATGCTGCTTTAGGCAAATGTATGTATATATTTATCATTGGAAATCAAATAACAACACAAAACAATGACAAATATTGTCCAGAAACCCTCACAGGTACTGCATTTAATATTAAAAAAAATGTGCTCAAATCATAACATCAGACCTAGTTGGAATATAATTATCAATTTATGTATTTTTTATAAATTTAAATATGTAATAATTGATTCCAATTAATCATTTAAAATGTCTGTAATTCTGCTCCAGGCCAGACTCCGTTAGATTTAAGACTAATAGAGTTTTCTTTCATCTATAATCCTGCTTCAGTAAACATAGTGTGACCTCATGTCTTTAAATTATGTTTGTTTTTTTTGTTGTTTCAGGACTTTTATTAGCAGTACTCAGTGCTGTTGTTTCCCCGTATGTTTAGATAAGATAAAGGAATTATGTTAAAAATTCAGCTGCAATCAAAGACCACAACAAAACACAATTCGCAGTACACAAGAAAAGGGTGATGAAGATACATTTTGATTTGATCCAGTAGACGCAGTGCACAACTTTACATTGGATACATCCTGATCTGGCACAGAGCATGGATTCATTCCAGTGCACCCTGCCGTAACTCATCTGAAACGTCTCGTCCCAGCTCCTTCTTCTTCTTCTCCTGCAATGAACTGAGCTCAGCCTCTGTTCAGTCTCAGGGAGCATTAATACTTTAGAAAGTTGAATGCCTTTTTAAATAAGCAGATATTAATGTAAGAGATGAGGATGTTTTGGGGGAATTTAGCTAAAAGCTTATGATCTCAAAACCCACATTTAAAATCCGTCTGTCTCATTTTATCAGCGGCAGCATGTCTCATTCCCTCGTCCCCTTCTCCCTCTCCCGTTCAACATCCGTCCACCTCATCGCTCATCGCCTTTTTTTGTCTCTCAGAGTCTCCAGCCGGCGGAGCGCTGGGCCCGACCCTGGGCCTTATGAAGTCCAGCTCTCTCGAGAGTCTCCAGACGGCCGTGTCGGAGGCCAAGCAGAGCCGCAGCCAAGCCCGGGTGCCCTTTCACCGGCCGCGGCCGCACATGGTCCGGGGCCGCGGGTGCAACCAGAGCTTCCGCATCGCCATCGACAAGTCCTACGAGGGACCTTCTGAAGACGGTAAGAGCAAAATTGTACCGCCGACAAGAAAGAGACAGAGCAACTTTAACGAATGTCTCTCTTAATGTATGACTGTCACTGTTGCTATAATATAGGATTCTCTCCTAGACATTGCATCCATTTTATATCCGACCCTACACTGCCAACGCACATCCCTTAGGCTTTATAACACACTGGCACTCAAGAAGAGCCAGAGGCCTGCCAAGGGACAGTGCTTAGCCTAAGTACCTTAATGAAATGCTACACGATTCTATCCACTCAGCAATTTAGAGAAGAGCAACTTTATATCTTACAGCAGCATATTTTTTAATGCTCCACCTCATGAACACACAGACATGTTGGATGCTGTGTGTGTGATGATTACTGAGGAAGTTATCCTCCGTGTTAGCTGGGATGAATGTTGACTAATGATGTTTGGGGAAAAAAGTGTGAAAAATGACCCATCTGTGGTTGCATTAGAGGAGCAGTCTGACGGCGTTTGGTGCCGAATGACAATTATACAAGTTTGTTTTCTGTCTTCAGCAGGTCACCCAAATATTTAAATCAGATATTAAATGGATAGTTTGGGTGTTTAGAGGTGGGGTTGTATGAGGAACTTATCCGTAGTGATATTGACTTCGCCCTCCTCAGACGACGACCTGTCGGAGCAGAGCTCCGGTCGCGAAACGCCCGTCAGCAGCTCCTCTCGCCAGGGCCTGGACGCAGACGATGGGAAGCAGAAGAAAACCAAAGGGAAGAAGAAAGAGAAGAAGAGCAAAGGGAGGAAGAAGACGGACGATTCTGTGGACGATCTGGAGAAGAAGACCAAAAAGAAAGGATTCAATCTCTTAAGGTAGGAACATCCTGTAATACTTTAACCTCCTTTAAAAGTCATCAGTCACAAGTTACTTTTTAAACTTTGTGGCGTCAAGGTGACTCTCTGAGATTGGTGAATTAAGCAAACCAGACAGCCACGCCGGTACCTGGATTCTCCAAATTGAAAAGGTCACCTGCTTAACAAGAGGAATGTGAGATAAAGCAGAGCAGGTAATGAAGAACCCCAAGGTCTTCCTGGAGCATCAACAAAGCTGTGATTACTTTTGTTTTTGTGTTCAAACTGAGCAGACTTTCAGTGGAGAATTTGTACTCCTGGTTATTTTACTTTTCGTTGGGTTGGCTTGGTTTTAGATCAGCAGTGAAGGAAAGAAAATATCCCTCCTGTAAACAGTAGAATTTCGGATTTACGTAGAAATCGATGCCCTACTTTCCCCTGGTTAACAAATTACCCACTGAGCCCAGCAGGATTATGGGATATTGGCTTATTGGATATGAACACAACCTTCGCTGTAATGGAGGGTATCCATTATCTCTCAATCCAAGTAAAGTCCCACGGACACAGCGCCAACCCCCGAGCCGCTTGTCACCCCTTTATCAACGTGTCCCCATCGTGATTGTGGCGCTCCAATCCTCCAACAGCGATCCTTATCTATTGGCAGTGACACGGTGTGGTCAGTGTATCACTGCACTTCCAACACTTGAGATTCAATTAGGCTGTGGCGAGAGATAGCGCAGGCCGAGCGTCGGCCTACAGATGGCAGATAAGAATCCAATCGGCCACAGTGTCAAGGGCGGTAATGGAAGAGATGTTCACACGGTTAGGAGAGTAGGGCAGGGAAAGAGGAGGGCAAGATGAAGGACACACAGAGAAGCAGAGGTACATACAGGAACGCATGTCAGAGAGGTTGCCTAAAAATCCAGTCCAGCCTAGCGCTTCATTTCCCCCAATGAAATGCACTTTCTAGTTCCATTTATCCAACACATCAAGCCTCTGCTGTTTCTCTGCAGCAGGATATGTAGGAGCTGACACTGCTAGCTGTGTGACAGATTGTGTTTATATGTTTGGAAGGTAATCTCTGCATCTATACTCGGCAAGCATACAGTACCATTTCCTGTTTTCCCCTCATTTCTCAGTTTTATATGATGGAGTTGGGATTCTTGTTTTCTCTCCTGCTTTATTTTTATACTCTCTTTTAGGGCTGCAACTTACGATTGTTTTCGCTATTGATTAATCTGTCCATCATTTTCTCATTTTGTCAATAAAATGTCAGAAAATAGTGAAACATGCCCCTATTTGATCCAATCAACAGTCCAAATCCAATGCTATTCAGTTTATTATCATGTATGACAAAGAAAAGCATACAATTCTCACATTTAAGAGGCATGAAATTAGCAAATGTTTGGCTTTTTTGATAAAAGAAATCACTAAAACTATTATTCGATTATCAAAATAGTTGCTATCTTTCTATCTCCATCTTTATGAGTCTCCCTTTTTTGGTCTACTCTTATTGTGAAAGGGTTACTGACTTGTACAATGACTTTAGACACTATACTTAACAGTTGTCTTTATTTAAAGAGGACCTATTTTGCTTATTTTGAGGTTCATACTTGTATTTTGTGTTTCTTCTAGAACATGTTTACATGCTTTAATGTTCAAAAATTTATGTTTCTCATACCGGCTGTGCAGCTGCACCTCTTTTCACCCACCTGTCTGAAACGCTGTGTTTTAGTGCCTATCACTTTGAGGCCTCTCTTCCAAAAAAGCCCAGTTTGCTCTGATTGGTGAGCTGGCCCACTCTGTTGTGATTGGTCAACCAAACCAAACTCTTCGGACTCCTCTCCAGCTCCACTGTAGTTAGCTTTGTTTGAGGGCGGGGCCAAACTAGTCGCTAGGCAGGTATTATGCAAATGTGGTACTTGGTGACATCACCACGTCACCAGGCAAGTCTCAAGTCAAGAAAGTCATGTGACTCGAGTCCAGACTTCTGTTGGATGCACACTTTTTATTCCTTTGACTGTATGGAAATCTGAAGTTTTCACATCACAGATGATGATCATGTTAGATAAGTGAAAAGTCTTAGTCTTACAGGTAAAATGTGAGTCTTCATATGTAGGCATTGTAGGAGGTTATTGTGTGGCAGCTGCTCTGGACTGTAGTGTGTGAATAAGACAGCATTTCTCATAGTTCTAGGTGAGGTTTATTGGTTAAAATGCACTGGATATAATGTTGATTATTATTTAAAACCTGCTTTTATAACAATAAAAGCATGAACAACCTAACTAAATAAAATAGAGAATCCCATTTTTGCTTCTCACACACACAGACACACCTTCTCTTTCTCGTCTGCATCCCTTTTGAATTGGCAACAATAGTCAGAAACACTTAAAGCCCAGCCCACTGTTCATCCGAGCACAGCCTCTGAGTGCTTCTCTAACTCAACAATAGAACTGCGTCTCGTATAAAAAGCTTCCAGATTGTTGCACCACACACTAGCCCTTTCTCTCCCTGGCCTTTATCTGGCCGACTTGATCGTTATTGAACTTGAAATATGACTTAATTAGCCCGAGTATTGCGCGGTTCAATCTAATTGCAGCTCTCAAATGTTATTTTGCTCCAATGGCAGCATTAGGAAAAGGGCAAATTATAAACATATGACCTCAATTTACCTCTGCAGTGGAAGTGTGCGCAACAGCAGCAGCTAGCACAACAAATGTTGGAAGCGGGCCCTGTCCTTTCAGCGGCCATAAATATTTAGTTTAGCTGCGCCAGTATTTGAAGAACAAGTTGTTTTTGGCGGCGGTGTATTGCAAACAGCTGGGTGTGAGGTGACCTCTGGAGATCACAGTTGTTGCGGCAACATTTGTTGTTTTTTTTTTTTTTGCTAAATCCATATGTGATCCTTTTTAGATGAAGAGCATCATTTCCATACAGTGTGTTCCTCTCTCAGCACAGCTGGTGTGAGTCCTTCATTGTTTTACATTATTACACCTGCTGGCATCGTGAGAGGGATTCAATTAAAGGGCAACAATTAGGGATGGCTGATGTGTGTGTATAAAAGGTCAAAGGTCCTGACACCCTTACTGTTTAGTCTTGATATTAAACTTGCTACACTTCTCCAGCTGTCATTACAAATGACTTTAATTAACCTTATGAGGGTGCATTAGTTTATGGTGAGCATTCGGGTCATAATTTAGATGTGATTTGGAGTATATTCAATATTAGCAAACTGTAATCAACCCATTCGTGTCCAAAGACTATATTTATTATAAGGAAAAATGCCACATTTGTTGTGATTGGTCAAAAGTCTTGAAATTTGCTATGTACTTTGTATCTAACAATGCAACTTTTACTTTTTAGATCACATTAAAATCACTTTAATTAATAGTCAAGGTGAGGATTTTTGAAGAAAAACGCTAACATTGTGTTAATTAAATGTTTCCCGTATGATTTTTTTTTGCACCACATGTGTGTGCATAGCTTTGATATTGAATTTGTTATGAGTTCATAGATACCAAATACTTGATTGTGCTCCTTGTAGTTTCTGAGATACAGACATTTTGTTGTCATACTATATCTATCCGAGTAAGGGTTAAATCAGCCGCAACTTGGACTTGGTTTCGATTCTCATCGACGTTTCACTTCTCATCGACGTTTCACTTCTCATCAACGTTTCACTTCTCATCGACGTTTCACTTCTCGCGTTTTCAGTTCTGGAAGACGCTTCTTGGACGAGAAGTGAAACGTCTTCAAGAATCGAAACCAAGTCCAGTCGCTGCTGATTTAACCCTTTACTCGGATACCCTGACCTGGATGACTGAGAACAATAGAATAATACACTGAGAGTAATAGTTACAACACAGGCCATTGAATTGAACATAAATGGAAAATAAACCGGGTTATTTGATATATGATTTTGTTTACATTGGTCACCTTGTGATATGTATCAACGGTGGATAAAATGCTCACATTAAAATTGGGATAAAACCTTAAACAATAGTGCTAAAAGTGATTTTTAAAAGGTCCTTAAAATGCTTAGAAAGAGTTCCATGACAATTTGGCAAACTGTCCCCTGCTGAAGATCACGAGATATGATTGAAATCCTGTGATTTGTGAGGCAGCTGTGCCGTCCTCTCACTCTCCTCCTCTTGTTTCATCACCGGGGCCTCTCAAAGCATCCTGCCTCCCTGATTGCTAAATAAGCCAAGACAAATGGCGGTGCCCTTCAGACCTTCCTCGGCAGAGGTTGACTGGCTGTCTTGTCTGTATTCAGCAGACAGCGGCGGAGCCTTTGCCTGTAACGTAGCCTCGGGGGCTGCGCCACTGACAGACCGCAGAAAGACTAACACCGCTGTTCTCTCTCACATCCGCACGGAACACAGAGGAGGAACCTGGTCAGGGGTTTCACATGTCTTGATCAAACAAGGATGTTTACATTACATTTTGCCAACAATATTATTTCATCCAGAAAGTAAAGATTCTCATCGTTGGGAAGTTGATCGTGGCATTAATTCTACAGCTTGTGCTTGAGCTCATACTTGTTTTTGTGCGAGGATTAGACATATTATGGTGTGATCACACACGACTTAATCGGGAGGTCAGGGTTTGAAGGATATAGCTTGTGACTAACTTCCTTCTTGTGTGACATTCAGACTAAATGTGTATTTTCTACGTTGTTTATTCTGCAATGATGTGACTCCGTCTGTGTGTCACCGATCACTGGGTGTGTCATGGCTCAGCTGCCCCACCAGCCCTGCTGGGGCCGCTGACACGTCCCGTCTGTCCCGTCACTCACTCAAGTCAGTCAGGATCAATGTGCAGCCGCCGCTATCAGCACGCGTCCCCGCCGTGACAGCGCGCCGCCACCCCTCCGCCAATTTAAGGGGACATGAAAGCCGTTTTTTTTTCTTTTTTTTATATCCGCTGTTTACAAATCCACATACAACATCATATATCCTCTACCCCCACCAGTTCTCTGTTGAAATCCGACAGGGAAGCAAGCCAATTAGCGCCGTCCGTTCCGCTCTCATCCTATCGCTGAGCAGCAGCATGCGCGGGGTTGAAAGTTAGTCACTGGTGGGCTGTACTCTACAGAACCTCGTTGTCAAACCGCGAGATGATTTCTGATGGATTACCGCTGTCTTTGTGCACTCCTCATTCCCTCTCCTTGAGCCCTTGCTCCCTTCATCTCCCCCCCGACCTCAATCGTGCCACTTTTTTCCCTCTGCTGTCTTTCCTCGCCATCTCTACACTTTCTTTCCCGAATTCATCTCTCTATTTCCTTGAGTGAACTATTGATTTAACCAGTAGACAAAATGAGCTCTCAAGTCTCTGCTTGAATTCACACAAGTCCGTGATTATCTATGATTAAGTGTGCTAATATGAGCTGAGACCTCCTGCCAATTAAACAAGCACAAGGCATGCTGTTCCTCGGATTTTGACTTTGTGAAGTTTCTGTCATCGGGGCCCCTCTCTTTTTTTTCTGCTCAGCGTGTTAAATCTACCCAGTTATTGTCCTGTTTGTTGTTAACAAACCAGAAAAATGTACTATACACTAATCACTGCTTTGTTGTAGTGGTATAAAGTATCGTGATATAGTGTGTGGCAATATTGTATCGATACACGGACGTCAAGTATTGATCTTTTATTTTATAAACTAACCTCTTAACAATCCAAAGGCCGCTGAGAAAACCTGGCATGGCCATTTTCAAGGGTGTCCCTTGACCTCTGACCTCAAGATATGCGAATGAAAAGATGAACAGTGAAAACTGTATCTTATTGAATGAAACAGATGTTGACAAACTGCATAATTTGCAGTTGAAAAAAGGGCATATTGTGACTTAAGTATCGCAAATTAGATCGTATCGTGACTTAAGTATCGTGATAAGATTGTATCGCAACTTAAGTATCGCAAATTAAATAGTATCGTGACTCAAGTATCGCAATAAGTTCGTATTGTGACTTAAAGGCAGGGTTGATGATGTCATCCAGTATCCACTATTTGTTATATTGGTTGAAATGGTCTTTAAACCCCGACACCGATCCATTACTTATGAGCTCTGAAAAAGGGACCGGAAAAGAGCCGTCATCTGTAGCTGCTGTAATCCTGTAAAAACGTCTACCAATCACTGCCTCGTGGTCCGCTTAGAAAGAACCAATCAGATGCCTCCCTGCTTGTACTCTACCCTTGGCGTTCATCAGCTTGAACTCAAAGCGTACTGGTACTTTTGGTATCAGACCTTTCACAGTGTCACAGTGTGACTTTAAACACATGAGACCAGCAAAGGAAAGGAAGGGAGGATAGATGTAGACATCTATTTGAAGAGGGCCCCGGTTGTCACAAGTGTTGCTAGGCATACCAAAATCCCTGTGACATGTTTGTGTGGGCGTCTTATAGCCGTGACTCTAAGCTGCGGTGGGGGTAAACTGGAGGTGCATTACCTAATCCCACCGTCGGTTAATGCGCTGCAGGTGGATGTCTTTGATCCACCATCTCATCTGGCATTTAAGGGCTGTTATCTTCGCTGGTATGGAATACGGAGCGGAGCCTTCAAGAGAGTATTTATTAATGTTAGTATTCTCTTTTGTAAAATATGCATAAGGCCATACATTTTGCACACAGGACAAACCTATCTCCTGTGGATAAGTATTATGGCTCTCTCACTTCATCTCTATTCATCTCTTTATCTGGCCATAAATAATAGATGCCAAACCACAAATCACTTTCTTTGCAACACTTGACATGTGCGGAGCACACGGCCGCGGCTTGCTAATCAGGCACATGTTCCCAGGGAAGGTGTAGCTTTGCAGACTGTATTCATGTACTTGTACATGTTGGACAGAGGTTGTGATGGTTTGAAATGGAGACAGCAATCATGCAAATCCCACGGAGGGTTAATGTCACCTTTATGTTGATTTTAACCTACGATTAGAGGAACTGAGAGTTGGTTATTTTTGTGGGAATATACACAAAATCAGTGGTTTCCCAACCTGGGGGTCGCAACCCCCACTAGGGGTCGCCAAAGCTTAACGGGGGGTCGCGAGGCCATCTTGATTTTCGGGGTGTAAGACAAGCTTTTTTTTTTTTTTTTTATTAGTATATAGTTGGGTAGTTTATCAGTTGTTCTGTACTGTTATTGTTACGCATTGAATATCATATGAAATATCTATAAAATACGTCACTTAGTCAGGGGTCATCAGTTTAGCCAATTATAGAAAAGGGGTCGCTTAAGGAAAACAGGTTGGGAACCACTGCATTAAATACACGCGTGAGTCAAATTGTATTCAAGTCAGTCCTTATTTGTAGCCGTTATGGCCCTCGAGCTCATCCGCCATTACAATTCCTGAAGCCTACCGAAACCTCTCAACACCCGAACTGTGCCGTAACACTGAAATAGTGTTAACAGCAACACCCTTCATGGAGAGGAAGTAGTCTTAAAATGACAGCTATTTCCCTTTTTCTTCCCTTTCATAATTCAGATTTGTGCACAATTTGCTCTCCCGCCGTCCTAAATATAAAAAGCTGCCAAGTATTTCTCCCAGCCGTTGTGAAAATGAGCTTTCGCATACAGCAGGAGCAGCTTCCTGTACCTCTCTATTGAGGCATAATTCTAATTTACAACTTCGCCGTGGAGGCAAACAGACGCGGGGCGCTATCGCCGTCGGCAGCCGCCGGAAAACAAATTAACTTTTTTTTTTTTCCCCTCTCCTCCTCCGTATTGCACGATGGGCAGCTTTCCTGAAAATGATGTGCGGGTTTATTGGTGTTGATGTGAGCTGTCAGTCAAATATCAGAGGGACGGAGAATGGACGGCGGAGATGATGAGGAAATCCTCATGCATATATATCAGCTGATAAAGGGGGCAGGCCTTCCCGCCTCTTTCTCCATCGCTCTCACGCCTTCCCCTTGAAATCACCCCCTTCTCTTCTCACACCAAAGGCTTTTATGTTGCTTGTCTTTCATGCTCCGGCTACACCTGCCTCCCTCCCTCTTCTTCAACACCAGCGCTCTCATTTACAGCGAGGAGGGGAGGGGATGCCGACTCACTCCTCTGCAGTTTGACCGTGACGTTGCTCCACCGGAGCAGAATTAATTACTTTATTCATAGGCTCCAAACAACTTGTTTACCTCCTTCTTCCAGAGTTTCCCAGGAAGTTATATACTGTTTAATTATACGCTGACTTTTTTTATATATCAGTTTGCTTAATCCTCTCTTACATAAGGAGCAATCTTCACTCGCTAATGTCCTGCAGAGTTTTGCCAGAAGCTGTCACATTTTTCAAAACAGCGGCGATCTCATTTAGAAGTTTTTACTTCTACCGGTGACTCATCCAGCGGAGGAACATGATATCCACATTTGTACAGTGAATTATTGCCCCATAAGGTAATTATCAAATGAGACGGCGAGCTCGAGACTTCCATTTGTGTTGATCAGTTTCCCGATCCATCAATTCCTATCGAGTTATGACATTTAGATTGACCCCGAGGGAGGGGACGTTTTGAAGCGCAGACACATTCGTATCGGTCCAGACGGCTCAGCGGCCGACTGCTCATCACTCACCGGCCAATTAAAGGTATTCATGATGTGGCCACAGGAAACAGTCACGACCAATTAGCATTTGATCTGACGTGCTCGCACGGGGCGCCAAGAAGCGATTACACCACCAATGGCGGTTCTGTCCCATACAGTCATCTTCATGTCACGAGTGATGGATGGACTTCCTCCGTCGTTTTAATGTCTAATGACACACACATGCAGGAACACACACACACACGCATCTCCCAGTAAAACACACACTCAGAGCGCGACCCCTGCTTTCCAGACGGAGAAGGTTAAGTGTTTCTTGTCCGAGGGCCCGAGGAGCCAAGAGTCTAACCTTTCCCAGTCTGCCAATGGCTCTCATATGGAGCCACGGTGACCTGGCCTTTTCCCCCGCCGCCAGCCGGGGGAAATGTTAAGAATTTAGAAAAAGCAGTTCAGGGTATCAAAATATGTTCTCACTCGCCTCTAATCTGGCTGGATCCTAAACTATCCAACTTGAATTAAAATGCACATTTGGTGAATTAACCCTTTAAATAGCAAATCTTCCAGTTTTTTTTTTTGCACTTATGCCAACCAAACAGCTTCCAGGTTTTGGTTATGTGTCTAAAATCCTTTAATGTATAAACGTTAATGTTGTCAAAGTTAACGCGATAATAGCACTTTAATGCAAATTCATTTTAACGCCACCAGTTTCTTGAATGCATTAACGCAATCGATACTTCAGAGGTTGTAGCGCGCTAAATAAAGTTATGCAAAATTGGCAAGGAAAAACTGGCAAGGCTATTCTCAAAGGGGTCCCTTGACCTCTGACCTCCAGATATGTGAATGTAAATGGGTTCTATGGGTACCCACGAGTCTCCCCTTTACAGACATGCCCACTTTATGATAATCGCATGCAGTTCGGGGCAAGTCATAGTCAAGTCAGCACACTGACACACTGACAGCTGTTGTTGGGTTTGAATTTGTTATGATTTGAGCATATGTTTCATGCTAAATGCAGTCCCTGTGAGGGTTTCTGGACAATATTTTTCATTGTTTTGTGTTGATAATTGATTTCCAATTATAAATATATACATACATTTGCATAAGGAAGCATATTTGACCACTCCCATGTTGATAAGAGTATTAAATACTTGACAAATCTCCCTTTAAGGTACATTTTGAACAGATAAAAAATGATTTTCCGATTAAATATTTGAATTGATTGACAGCCCTATCAATATAGGGCCGTTAGATGACTGACAATGGCAGCATGTGAGAATGAAGCCCAGTGGTCTCGTTTAAATATTAATGGCCTCCCTGACAGAAGTGGAGACAGAAGAGGAAAGACAAGACAAATTGCCGGTGGCGACGGATTTTTTTGCGCCGCATTGCTAAAATCCGACACAAATGAGAATGCAAAACAATTAAAGGGAAGCCCATATTTCACCGGGCGGCCCCGGGACGGCACGGCACTCCAGCCTCCTCCCTGTTCTCGCTCATATACTTTGCTTGCTGCACTTTCTCTCCCTCTTGTCTTTTGGCTTCCATTTCTCTCCCTTTTCATGTCTCTTTCCCCTCCATTCCTTGATCTCAATCTTCCTTCCTTTCTGTTTATCCTTCCCTTTTTCTTCTTCCCTTTCCTCTCTTAACTTTCCTGTTGTCTGTCATGAAAGCCCCACATTACCTTCTTCCTGTCTCTCTTCTCTCCTTCCTGCCTCTTTCTCTTTGTCTCCTCTTCTTCCTTCCTATCCCCCTCTCCTCCCCTCCCTCCTCTGTTTTCCTCTCTTCCCTCCACCTCTCTCTCTCTTCTGTCTGACTGAAGCATCAGTACTCAGGGGACTGGCCAGGCGTTGATTAAGAAAAGCTTTCTGTTCCCCTGAGAACAACCTGCTGTGCATTCATACCTGTCTGTCTGTCTGTCTGTTTGTCTCCGTCTTGCCTCCTCCAGGTGTTAAATTAGAGTCATTTAAAAAGGAAATGAATTTGATTCCTCCCCTTTTGACCCGTTCTATATTTGCAGAATTTGCTCATGCACTTCCTCCGCGTGTCAAAGCAAGAGTTAAGATCTGAAAATAAGAACTAGCGGATGAATCCTCCGCCGCGTACATTATTAATACGTTATAAGTGAAGCTGTTTTAACTCCGATTAGCATCGGGTGGATGTCTCACACTTTCTTTTTTTAGTCCTATCGCTGCTAATATCAGCCATTAATGGAAGCTGGTGCGGCGGCGGCGGCGGCGGCGCGGGGCATATGGAGAGGAAGTCAGATAAATAGATTTAATTATGCCCAGTGGGGAAAAGTCGGGAGCTGCTGGCTGTTTTCATTATCGAACAGCTTTCTGCAGGGATTGGCTGACGGCGCTGTCACTCACTCTCTCGGCGGCCTGGCTTGACCTTGTTGTTGGGCGACACTTTACTTGTAGCCCGATCCTCAGTTCCACCAGGAAACCACACCAATTTTAAAGAGCGCTTGTTGTCTATTTTCTGCCCTCCAATGTCATTCTGTCTATTTCAAGCCGGGGGGAATATTTTCCGACTAGTCTCACCGTGAAGCAGCGCTGCGTTTGCCAGAACAGGAGAAGGAGGCTCCGCGTTACATCACAGCCCTCTATAGTGTTAATCTCTCTCTCTGTGTGTGTCTCCCATTCCTCTCTCTCTCTCCGTCTGCTCCTCAGTTTGTTCCTCTTCCACCCTCCCTCCATCCTCCCTCTTTACTGCAAACTCCACTGAGATATGTGCGCTCCTCTCCAAATACATACAGAGCAATCTAATTACTGCGATAACATTTCTGCTTGGCTGATTAACTGTTCTCCCTGTGCCTCTGAACGCCGCTGCATTGCTTCTATATATTCCTAAGCTCCTTATTCCTCCCCAGCCGAGCTGCACTTTTCACGGGAGCTTTGGCTCACCCATCCATCCCTCTTCTTTTTTTTCTCTTTCTTCTCATTCTCTCGTTTATTCTCCAAGGCTGCACTTTTTTCTGGCGTTTAATTCCCCTTTTTTTCTCTCGTTTCTTTTCTCTTTTCTCTTCTTTCACCCACTCTTTCTTTTTTGTATCTCACTTTCATTCATTCTCCAAGACAAATAGGATGTTTGGCCCGTTTTTTCTCACTCGCTCTGAGCCATTTTTGCCGCCTCCTTCCTTGCGCAGAACACATCGAGCCTGTTGCGAGAAATCGCAAAGTGTTCTGTTAAAAAGTTTCAAGCATCACACCACGAGGCTTGTCCGATCATGTTTTTTATCACAAATTCAAAAATAAGATGCACGTCAAGACCAATCGTGCATGCTTTTATGTCCTTGGGGAGGTTACTGTGGGGTTAATGTTAAGATCATGGTAGAATAAGCTGCAGCAGTTTCTCTTAAAAAGAAAATCCCTGCCGTTGTTGTTGTCGTTGGAAAGCAAGTATATTAGCACTTTAAACCAGAGCATACCCTCATCACGTGGTTTAGCCTCTTTACACCAGCTCCCAGTAGGATTTAGGTTAAATTTTAAGATCTTAAGCCACGTTTCCACCGCATGAACTTTCCCCCGGAACTAAGAACCTTTTGAGGAACTCTTTACGTTTTGTCCGCAGGGACCAGGGTCTAAATTAAGTTTTTCAGGGGCTTTTTTACCTCCCCAAAAAAGGCTCTGATCGGGGAAGTAGTACTTTCTGAATGTACAGGAACTTTCAGGGTGGAGTTTGCAGGGATGACCGCCGCTAATTGGTCACATACCGCTACTTCAACTGTACCACTTCATTCATAAACAAGGAAATACCTTCGTATCGACTTAGGACCATTTTAAAACAAGGGGGAACACAGTTTTCGGTGTTTGACAACATTAAAAGTAAAGTTAGGCTCTGTTGTTGGCCTCCCAACTTGTTTCAAAAAAGAAAGAGAGGAGAGAGTGACGTAGCGGTGCCGTGAATGAGAGAAAGAAAAAGTTAATTTACGGATTGTTTCACGGCGTTAAAGCACAAATGAATAATCATCAAACACTCAACAGCTGATTTGCTGTGGAGACAGACGCTCTTAGTTTCATTTTCCTCTGCTGCATTTCATTCATTACATCCAACGTGCATCAGTAAATATATGCAGCTGTAAATGTGGTCACAGTGAGACAAAACTTTTAGATGAAACAGGCAGACACACTGAACTGGGTTTATCCCCGTGACAACCGGCAGCCCTCGTCTCATGTCGTGTTGCTTTTTCACACGTCAGCGAACTAATTTGCTTAATCTTCACAGGTCTTTCGACCACGGTGGAAACGCAGCAGTGGGCTGAAGGAAACTTTTAGTTCCTTAAAAGTAGTTCTAGGGACTAAAAAGTTCCAGGAACTTTTGGGTTGCATCTTTACTGATCACTTTTAAGGCTGTATGTAGCTTGAGATGCTAAACCAGCTTCTCTGCAGAGATGAGCCCTTCGTGCTCTGCCGTGTCGTTGTGTGCCTCACCTCAAACACTCACATGGCAAGGTGTTCAACGAGTCTGCGAGCGTGTGAGCGCACAAACACGACGCACGCATTCACACGCGTCAATTAAGTCCTGAAAACACGACTTCCTCCACACACGGCGCCAGACAGCGTTCTTCTCACGTTCAGCGTGGCGATAACCAACCACCCGCCGACTCCCCGCTTTCGGCCGCATAGGGAAAGCTCATTAAGACTACACAACTCCGAGCTGTTGTCACAGTCACAAAGCGCCGCTAATGCCGAGATGCGGAAGCGAAAGAGATGATGATTTTCTGGAGAAGAGGCCGCTGACGTCACGCTGTTTAGTCTGCGGAGATGACATGTTTAGTCTGTGGCTGCAGAAAATCTGATGCAGATAGATAAGTTACTGTAGTAGAGTGAGCTCTCCCTCCCACTCTGGAGGGCTAATTGCACAGGTCAGGTTGGTGACATCAGCACACTGGCTAGCTGTGATCTCCGTGTTGCATATAGAGCCTCATTAGAGCGCGGCTAACTGGGCGCACGCACGCCGCCTCTCCTACGGTAATGAGAATGACAGTAGCTGCAGTAATTATACTCCGCCGCTTTGCTTTGCAGCGAGTTTAAGGGTGCGGTAGTCATCGCCTATGATGGCTGACTTGTGAATTTTAACATAGGAGCTCCTATATCATCAATAAACGTTATGTGTAGTGCCAAATACTAGCAGGAACTCTCCTTCCCAGAGTTCAATGCAAACTGAGCAGTCCAGCATCATCTCTGAGGCTCGCAGAGGTGACGGCGGGGCGACGGCGGGAGTCGGCGGGCTAATGATGACAGCGACACACTAATAATGGTTCCCAGTAGCTCCCGTGACAGCGGGGAGTGTATTAAATGGGACACCGGAGCAGCCCCGACTCACCCGGACCCCCCACCTCCCCCTTAATGAGAGTTTGATGGAGTGGTTGTGTAGGTAGATAATGCTAAGTTAATGAGATGTCCTATTCCATGAGACTGTTTGCAGTTCCCTACAGAGCTCCCTCGTGTGTGGTGATGTATGTCGCTGTCTGCTCGAGTGTGTGCGGCTGCTCCTTACCTGCGTTTGTGAGCAATATATTGCTTTCTAGATTCGGGTTTTATAGAGCTGTTTTTTGTGTCCGTGTGCATTTGGTTCCCTCCGCTTCTGCGTACAGTATATTTCTTTTTATTTACCCGGCAGCACTCGACAGGAAATTAACTGTCAGATTTTCTGAAAGAGTGACAGAGCAGAAACTATCCTAAGAAGAGACAGAATTAATAAACGAAACAAAGGACAGAGGGGCAAGTAATGAAAAAAAGAAACAGGCCGAGAGAGAGAGAGAGAGAGAGAGAGAGAGAGAGAGAGAGAGAGAGAGAGAGAGAGAGAGGAAAGGAAAGCAATGAGACGCCGTTAACAAACTCACAGCGGTGGGAAAAGACGGGAGTTTTCGGCGATGAAGAAGGGATGCGATAATGGGAGAGCGGGGGATAACCACCTCCCTCATGGCAGGTACATGTCTCTAATTGGGAGTCCCGCACCCATTCTGCATCCCCCCCCTTCTCTTTTCCTTCCATCTTCTTCCCAGACAATGCAGTGAGAAAAGA
The DNA here is from genome assembly GCA_916701665.1 of Sebastiscus tertius. Classification (NCBI taxonomy): domain Eukaryota; kingdom Metazoa; phylum Chordata; class Actinopteri; order Perciformes; family Sebastidae; genus Sebastiscus; species Sebastiscus tertius. The sequence goes on from CAKAOH010022058.1 coordinate 53,473, forward strand.
GGCTTTCCTAATTAATGCAGATATAATGATGGGTCCAACTGTGGACCTCTGCCCCCTTTGAATGTTGATTAAGGTGCTCTGCATGTGTGTGTGTGTGTGTGTGTGTGTGTAGGCGGGGTGAATCTATCAAGCAGCTATAAGCCAGATAAATCTGGGATTTTGGATAATCACATATTTACGTGTAATATAATTATTGATGCGTACTGAGATGAATAGCGCTGATATTTCTTTTATATAATACTGGATTCTATATGCCGCTTATCAGTGAGGTAATTGGGAGTCTGTTTTTGGCTTCTGCATAATGTGGGAGTGCTTAGAAAATTAAAATAGTTCCGAGAGAAAAAAGAGGCTGCGGCAGCGCCCACACTGCTGCAGCCTTCTGTGGATCTCTAGGAAGTGAGGTGGAAATACATTACAGCAATAAGCAGCTAAGAATTTGGGCTATTTTGCTTCCATAACAGTTATTTAGTGGAAATAAAACATCCAAAATACACATTTAGGTGTTTATTTTACTACTTTTAGATAGATTCCTCCTAAATTCACCAAAAGTTAGCATTAAATAATGCCTCATTTGCATATTTAAACATCAAATTTCAATTGTCTTAATGTGAGTAATCAACTGGGGAAGTTTCATGGTGATATCTATTAGTTAAATTCTTTACCCTATTCACCTGTAGAGTCTCCCTTTAAAGGGGCACTCCACCGATTTTACTCTTCAACATCATTTTAGTAGGAATGGTTAGTACAACTGAGGGTATGGGCTTGCATGAGGCCACAGAGACTCCTAAACACAGGACATAAAAACATAAAGTGACTGTTAACTGCATGAAAAGAAGATCATTTGCCTCTGTGTTTTCTTCACAGTTAAACCATAAGCGATGTGAACACGTGCTTTGCTGTTGGCAGCGTTAAAACACACCGGTATCAGTGAAGCGAGCAGATTAGCTAAAAAAAACAAAACAACACTAATTGGTTTGCAGGATGGTGGCGGGCCAACCGTGGCGTCCCCCGGTCCAGGTCTCACCGCGGCTCCGATGCCGCACACCGCCTCTCGGCCCGGGCCGACGGGTTGCCATTCAGGCCACGTATCTGCCTGTAGCAGCTACGAGAAGTGGCTCGCCGTTAATGAGATAAACACAGACATTAGATTGGCTCAGCAGGAGCTCGGAGGGGGAAGGAGAAGAGGGTGAGACGGAGGAGGGTGAGAAAGACGATGCGAAGGAGAGATAGAAGAATATGAAATATTTAGAGTGGTTAATTTCTTGAAAGTGTGAAGTGGAGCTTCATTATAACCGGAACAGAGGTGCCTGTAAAACGAGAGAACAAGAGCTCCAGAATGATAACGATGATGATGGTCATTATGGCGGAGTGGATATGAAAAACATAGCACGCTGTGGTGTAACAGCTATTTTATTGGACGAAATGTTAAAATATTCATGCTCCATATGCTGCGTGGCAACTATAGCCCCTTTTTCATATCCCCACACTCACACTGTGGATTGCCTGCTGTGACATTATAACCATATCTATCACGAAGCAGTCTTTTTTCCAGCCACTAATGAACGCACAGGAGTGAGAATGAGTTTTCGCCGAGCGGTGTGCACGTGTGTGTGTCAACATTTGGAGATGTGATGCAAGGTGTGTGTTTGTGTGCGAGTTAAAGAGGCTCTTTCATCAACTCGTGCCAGCTCCGTTGCCTGAGTGAAGTTTATTGTTTCATCATAAAAGTCCCCAAAAAGATTCCCATTAAGGCGCACAAACCTTGCCTTCAAAATAAAAGCACATTTATTTGGCGGTATTATCTACCTGAGGTTTTAAAGGTGTTATTAAAAATTTTGGCGGGTCCAAAATTAATGTTTTATCTCTGTGGAAGATATCTGACGCTTGGTTCCAACTTCTAGCAAGGCTTGTGAGCCGATAGTAAAAAGATGGTGGTATCTTTGTGTCCTCAGTTAGCTTGGAAAAAACGGATAAATAGCGGAGATTGACGTTAAGTGGCTGGCAACCACTTGTTGTGATGTAAATGCAATGGAACGGGGGAGGGAGAATGCAACATCTAGTGGCTGAATATTATGAATAGCACCTTTTAAATAAGTTTAAATGAAAAAAAATCTATTCTTTCTAATAAAAAAGAATAAAAATAGACCTCCTGTTGCAGATAAATGGCTCAGTTTGACGGTAAGCGGCCGGCTTCACTCCGGCACTAATCCCAAATACCAAAGAACTTCATTCACTCCACCAGTAAAGATTCATCCCTTGACATGACTGTCTGTCTGAGTCATTTCACTCAAGCTTAAAATATGGAGGTTGTGCAACAAACTGGCAACCACATGTTATGAAGTGAAAGCAATGGAACGAGGAGAATGCGACATCTAGTGGCTGAATGTTGTCAGTTGCACCTTTTTAAGATTATAAAGTGGTCGTTTAATACTCACCTTGTTGCGTCTGTGTGTCTTCTTGTGTTGTCCAGGTTTGGTAAGAAGAAAGACGACAAGAGCAAAGATGCCGCCAAAGCCTCCAAAAACAAACTGGAGGCGCTGAGTGAAGAGGAGCAACCGGAAAGAGGAAGGTAGGAATCCCACCTGGGTGGAGTGTTGGTTCGTCACAGTGTCTGAGTGATGAATGCATGTGTTTGTATTCCCCCCATGTGTAACTCCTCCCCTCACCTCCCGTCCCGACAGCTACGACCCGCGTTACGCCGAGATCCACTCGGGCCACGTCACCCCCGACATGGCCTCCTTACCCGACGTGGAGGACGACGACAGCGACCCCAACTACGCCCGCATCAACAACTTCCGCCAGGCGCCCTCGCCCCAGTCGTACGCCAGCCGCACTCCCTCCCCCGCGCCACTGACGGGGGGGTCCAACCCGCTCCGGGCCTCTGCTGAGGAGCTGGACGGGCTGTACGCCAAGGTCAACAAGTCCCGACCGCCGCCTGCTCTACAGAACCAGCATCAGCCACAGGCAGACAAGTGAGGGAGAGGAAGGGAGGGGCTTGATCATTGTAATACACAAGTGTTTGTTTTTAAATGCGTGTGCAGCATTTGCATCTGTAGAGATACATAAAGTTGTGTTGTGTGTGCACACACAAGGTCACGGACCAGGGTCTTGACCGATGCAGTATTTGCATTCACGCGCTGCCAAGCTGGAATATGCATAAAACATGAACGCATGCTTACAGTGTAGTAACACCCTCATATATGCACACACACACCTCTACAGTAACGCCATGCATGATTTATGTAACTCTTCTGTTGTGATCATTTTGACCTCTGTAAATCTTTAGAATCTCTAAAAACAGGATTTCTACTTGATTATTACATTTTTCAACAATTTTCATAGCAATAAATGTTAATTTATTGTACACAAATACTTGCCTATGCCTTGAGACCTCGAAAGATAGGGAGGATTTCGAAACCGGGGGTTTGTGGGAGGAGAAAAAATAGAGTTTCAGTGACTTTGTTTCCTGTATTCTGGTGACTTTTAAAGAATGAAAATAACAAATTAATAAGTACACTGCAACACCATTGTCATGTTAATTAGCCCACTCTCATTTTACCTTTCATTCTCAGGAAAAAGGAAAGTGAATAATTCGCCCCTCTGATGTGAACTTGTGTGAATCTCTGGCATAAACTAATATTCAACAGTTTTTTTTATTCATTCAGTATGTCTTTCTCTTAGTACTCTCCATTTCTCTCTCCTTTTCTAACTCAATGAAGGCCCATTTAGATCACTTCAACTATAGCATATATAGGAGGGGTGGTCTTCTCTCCCCTTATCTCATTCTGCTGACGAGCACTCACACACAGATTCATATAAAGCACAAGGTTGCCTCCGCTCTGCCTGATCTTCTTTCACGTAATGTTTGAATATCAAGCCAGCACACTTTACAGGCCGCCAGCTGTATACGTGTCTGTTCACGTTTGGCGCCAAAATGTGATGCAACCACCAGTGGCCAGCTCTTGATACAGATATGAACTAGGGGTGTAAGAAAGAATTGTAATATTGGGGTGTGGGAACTGTTAATGCTTGCAGAAAGACTCCACTTATCAGAGTTGTTATTCCTCTCCTATTATGTATTATTACTGCTGAAGTTTTGAGGATAACTTGGAGCCATTTTTGTGCGCGACAGAGAGAAAAAAGGAGAAAATCTAGAGAGGATTCTAATGCAAATGTATCATTTCCCGTCTGAAATAATACAGGCCACATTAAAACTTCCCTCAGCTTAAACTCTCTGACAGAAATGACTATTGACTTGCAAATCAAACACTAAGCCCCAGACACCCAATCTCATCCAGAAGAAAGAGAGGATACAGAGAGAGATAGAAAGAGAGAGAGGGGTTGGACATGGAGAGGAGACAGATGGGGAATGGAAAGAAGTGGCAGACGGAGGGACGGACAGAAAGCGAGGGGAAGAGAGTGCAGAGGGAGAGCCAGGATGGAGAGAGAGAGAGAAAACGAGTAGATTGGAGAGGGGAGAAGAAGTGACAGAGGAGAGGATGCAGACAAAAGAGGAGGAGGGATAATTAGCCACAGTCTAGCAGCCTGACAGATCTGTTAGACCACTTTAGCTCTCATCCACTAGTGGTGGGTACTTCATTACCAGCCTGTTTTCTCCCTCACTTTCTCTCCGTGGCTCTCTTCCGCTCTCAGTGTCACTTGTCCATTCCCTGTTTTGCTCATAATGTATATTAGATAGCCGTTAGCATTAGCATGATGGATGAGGGGCCTGCTTTGGCTTGTTAACCCTCTATGTGTCTCCAGAGACGAACGAAAATGTCTAATAATGGCGTTAAAGGGGCTGCAGAAACTCAAATTCAACTAAATTATGGCCATCAAAATCGGTAAATTCGATGCTTAAACACAGTAGCTGGCCATGTTGGATGACCTCAGATGTATTCCATGGTCACATCCCTTGGCTATTTCCATCCACCCGCTCCGCCGCCACCTGCGGCTTGGACGAGGGCGCGCTCATTCACAAAAAAGTCGGCACATCTGTTAAAACACACACACACACAGCCTCGCCTTGAGGTCGGAACCCCCGCGTAGACACACACACACACGCGGTCAGAAAATAGACACACAGCCACCCACCTGTAATATTTCTTCTGCGAGGAAAACCCGGCGTAACCTAGCAACAAATACTGTGTGTGGTCCGGTGCGTTTTCTACCACTGCACTAAAATCATAGGTGTGAGCTTATTTACTGTGACTGAAGTTTAAACATTTCACCACACAAAGCAGCCCTTGGTAGCTGTACAGTAACATGTTTTATTGTTTCCAAGGGAACAACATATCTCTCATCTGTTTTAATGACATCATTACACACGTGGGACATCCTTAAAGCTAATGTTTTCAGAGGTAAACGTGCCTCCGCGTCCATGTTTGCATAGTTTTCGCCCGCTCCTCCCCTCCCATCCCGTCCTGTCAAGGCCCCCTCGACAGAGTGCGCTCCGCCGCTGTCTCCCTAATTTACCGTCGGACATTTTCATTAGGCCCTCAATGGCAGGTGTGCGCCGTGATGGGCGTCACATTTGATTAGCGCCGCGCTAGAGGCTGACCTGTGGAGAAAAAAGGTTAGCTATGCTTGTCAAATTTTATTAGCCAGGAGGCGCTCTTTGTAGCCGGAGCAAGAAACAAGGAGGAAGACGAGATGAAAGAGGACAAAAGCGGAGAGATGTAAAGACTGGAGATGTTGCACCATTGCGCTAAGAAAAAAAGGAAGATGAAGGAAGACACATCAGGGAGGCTACATTTCTACCGCGTGGCGTGAGGAATGCATGTTTACCTGACACCGCGACAAAGTCCAAATCACTCCAGACAGGCTTGACTAATTGCTGAAGCATGTTTTTGAAAGAAGCTACCAGGTCTTTTGGCTGTAGATTAGTTGGCTTGCCTTTACAAGTCCTGAATAGTGTTGGTTTTTCTCTCCTTTTTGAGAGGAACATTATATAAGGAGACTTCCCATTAAGGCAGATGCTCACTGTTTCTGTTTTCCGCACACAGAAAATGCATCCTCTTGTTTTCAGCTGTGGATTTAGTTGTCAGGCAACACCTGCCTGAGGAAGAGCTCAAAGAGACAAGAATACGTTGTTCCCCCTGAAAACAACACATCATTAGTGTCGACTGCATATTAAGCCGGTGTCTCCTCCGCCTTTAAAGCCTCTTTTATTGGAGCTCTATCTGAGCAATTTTCCTTTTTTTTGGCATTCAAGCAGCTTTTTTTCTTTTGTTCTCGGTCAGTTACGCCGAGGACAGTTACTGGAAGCTAGTGTTAGATTAATCAAGTTTCATTTTTTTTTTTTTTTTTATGGCCGCGCGCTTTACAGAACACAGACACATGATGAGTAATGTGTCTGTTCTATTACATGCCAGTGAAAACAGGCTCTGGAGTTTTGAGAAAGTATGTTTGAAGCAAAGAGACAAATTGTTTTTTGACAACAGTTGCCAGTTTGGATTGAAAACGCTTATTATAGCTATAATATTTTGTTGCTCAACTCAGGCCATTTTGATAGAATAGAAATAACTTTGTTTCACTTTTGTAAGGCAGATGTTTCAGTGGCGTTTGGTAGTTGCTTTCAGTCCAAAATGGCGGAAACGTAGCTTTGCTGCTGGCTGCTGATGTTGCAATGGAATCAACAATTGACTTTCACTTCTTAGAATATACATTCTTTGATTTGAAAGATGAGGGCATTGTACTGTGAGTTGCAGGAGTTGCATTATGGGAAGTGTAGGATCTAGTGTTTTTTGGAGCTTGACACATTTTAAAGTATCTCAGCCATTGATTTGATCGTCACAAAAGACCTTCCATTTCGAGTCTTTGCTGTCCGGCTACCACAATAAGAAAGCAAACATTGACCGTGCACTTTGATGTGCGCTTACCTCCAGCAACGCAGGCAGCAAAGAATAAAACTCGCCTGCCTGAGCTATTTTTTCTCCCCCTAGTGTGTTGTGTTTAAATCAGCTGGCCGCAGCAACAAGAAGTCGCCAAACCAGCCGGCGGCAGCGCACACTTCCTAATTAGCCTGCCCCCTCACTGGCTAACACCACAGGATGGTTGCTTTTCCTCACACTCTCTTTTTTTTTTCTTTCTCGCGCTCTGCTTTCAGACGGTTTTGTTCCCGCTCCAGTTCCCCCTGCTCTCCCTTTCACTCTCCTCCAAGTTTTTCGTCTTTTTTTTGTGTTTGCTGTTTGGTTTCTGCTCTCATTCTGTCTTCTGATGCGTCTTTCATTTCCTGCTCCCGTGTCTCATCCTCCTTCATCTCCATCTCCATCCTCCTCCAGCTTCGCTCCTCTCCGGCGCGCTCTCAGATCAACCTGCGTAGTCAGATACTCTGAAATATGGATGAAATGTGATACTTGAAGGGAAAAAAAAACACGTCTGACTTAAGTGGTTGCAATTTCTGCAGCAAAATAAGATTTTATTGATGTATTGATTGGTTTGCGGTCTATTTACATGTCAGACACTCGGGCTGATGGCCTCAAGACAACAGAAACTTAAAGGTTAATTCAGTTTTTTCCTCTCGCATCGCACTGCCCTATTGAGAAAATCATGAAAGCTTGGATCTGTTGTGTTTATGCAACTGGCCTCGGGTTAGCGTCGCAGACAGGCAATCAGCAGCAGTTATTAGCTGCTGATGACAACAGGGGAGCCTACCTGTCTCCCTCCGAACACACACACACACATATAGGACAGGACAAATGTGTCTGCACACTCGTGTATCCCTCCTCTGTCGATGTTTGGAAAGCAGCCGGCTGGATTGTCAACCCGTCAAACTGCTACTCAACAAGCCTCACCGCTACCACCCCCCCTCTAATGTTTTATCCAGAATCAGCCTCCGTCTTCAGCTATTAATATGATAATATTTGGCGTTGTCAGTGATGGAGGCCGCGGCATAATGAGATAATTACAGTGTTGTTTCATCGAGAGAGCGACACGCACGCTCAATCAAAATGGCAGCCCTAATTACGGGCCCAGGGATTGGCTAATGGGTTCGGTAGAAGAGTCGCGGCGTGGTGGAAAAACAACTCGCATGCGTCCTCTGAGGGGTCTGTGTGTTTGTTTGTGCGTTGGAGAAGAGGGCCTGGTGGGCGGCACGGGGTGAGTAAGAGTAATAAAAAGCAAGTCATAAGTGAATAAATAAATAATACAAGAGATTAAGTGTGAATATCTTAACGGCAAGGTTGGACGCAGGGGGGAAACGGAGATTAGTATTGATTAGCTGTGTGTTGAAACCAACCATTAAACCCATCTCAAGAAGCAGCAATTAGCACAGATATCTATCTTTATAAAGAAAAAAGCATGGTGTTTCATAGCAGCATGGACACTTTTGGAAAGCGGGATGGAATTTTGTGTAGAACAGTGGTTCCCAACCTGGGGTCGGGGCCCCCCTTAAGGGGGCGCCAAAGAGCACAGGGGGCTGAGCCAGGATTTGTCTGCTCTGAGGTTGTCAAAATTAGATTTGCTCATGTGAAATCATAATAACTACTGGATAATTTACACAAAAGTCTGTATATAAAACTACTTAAAACATATTTTTTGCTACTTAGTAGCAAAATCTAACGAAATATTCTGCTTTAATCCATATATGTTGGTGTTTAGCCTTTCAAAACCACATTTTCACTGCAAAAAGAACTCCCAGCTTGCCACACACAAGGGGAGTCTCGCACCTGTATTAACGGGGAGGTACCCATAGAACCCATTTTCATTCGCATACCTTGAGGTCAGAGGTCAAAGAACCCCTTTTGAAAATGTCTATGCCAGTTTTTCCAAAATTTATCCTAAGTTAAGAGCGTTATTTAACCTCCTTCCAAGCTAGTATGGTTGGTACCAATAGATTTATTAGTTTTTTTCTCGTTTCATATGATACCAGTATCTTCACGCTAACTTTAAAACTGAACCCGCTACAACCAAAAAATCGTAAGTTGTGTTAATGCGTTAAAGAAATTAGTGGTGTTAAAACAAATTAGATTTCTGTATTTTTTTTACTATTAAGTAACAAAATCTAACTAAATATTCTGCTTTAATCCATATATGTTGGTGTTTAGCCTTTCAAAAAACAACATTTCAACTGCAAAAAGTCCTTCAGCTTGCCGCACACAAAGGGAGTCCCGCACCTGTATTAACGGGGCGGCCTAGCATTAATCTAACAGCACCATAAATTACATGTTATTAACCACAATAACAAAAAAAAAACACTATTATAGCAAATTAATTAAGTCATATTGTGTATCTGCATTCACTTGGCGAATCTGTCAAGGCGTCATCACTTTATTTATGTAGACGAAACTGATGAGTTCTATTCATTAAAGAAAGTTGATTTTTAATTAAAAAAAACAAATTCAATACACTGAATCACTTTGTTGAAACTGAGGATTTTGTGGGAGGGTTTGTAAAAAAATTTAGGGTGAGGATGTTGGCAGGACTGAGCTTTTCTTATATACAAGTAGGGGGAGCTTCAATGAAAATAGGTTGGGAACCACTTTGCACAGAAGTGTGCATGACTCAGCCTTCTGTCCCCGCTGAGTTGCATTAAATCAGGATATGTATATACACTCTGTCACAGTGTGTCCCACATACTGAATTACAAGGATTAACTGCACACAGAAAACACACACTTTTCTACATTCCTGAGGTTCACACACGCATAAACACACACACACACACACACACACACACACACACACACACACACACTGCGAGCCTCAGATTTTCTAATTAAAGGCAGGGTCA
>CAKAOH010022059.1:4425-19895 GCA_916701665.1 Sebastiscus tertius
ATCTCTGCGCTCCCCCCCCCCTTTTTTTTTTCTCTTTATTAACTTATTTATTTATTTAATTTATTATTATTACTTTCTTTTCTTTGTATTAATATTACATTTCTTTATTTTTTAATAATTCCATTTTATTATTGTTATTATTTTATTTTATTTTATTTTATTTTCTTAATTTTATTTCAATTTTGAATTCTGAAGTTGTTTTCCTGAGTGTACTTATTGTGTTCGTCTCTAAGCTTGACTATTTAAAAAACAATGTTTATAAACTATTTTAATTACGAACTGTAAATTGCATATATGAAAACAACCTTGAAAAAAGGGATGTATGAAAAAAAGAAACCGTTAAAACAAATAATGTCTTGCAAAAATACTCCTTTGAATGTTTTTAATGTCTTGCTGAAGAGAAATAAAAGACTTCACATCACGTCCTTCTTTTTATTCTTGTTTTGCATTTAACTTCACTCATAATAGTCTTGAATACATGAGCAGTTTATATTTCAGCATCCTAATTTTTAAAGTCACTCTAAACAGTTTATTGAAATAATCCATTCAAACGTGACTGTAACAGATTATTAATGAAAGCTGGTATGTATGTATGAGCAGCAGCAGTATGCATGTAAATGATTATTATTCTCTCTGAAAGATTCCAGTAAGGCACTGAAAAGGTCTCACAACATCCTGGATTAGATTAGACTAATGGTGCACATCACAATCTCACAACAGAAATCCTGGTGCCATGTTAGTATCCAACACTGAAACAAGTTGCGGTAATGTATAATGGAGATAAATGAGTCAAGCTAGTGCATATTTAGTTGAAATAATCTATACTCTGTCAACCTCGTAAGGAGAAGTTTCACCAAAATCGACTGTTTTGACTGCTAATTCAGACACTTCTGTTCTCTTGAGGCTTTGATTTCACTCACCAAAAAAAATATGTTCTTTAGCAAATTAACAGTCTAAAAGTCAGTTTTTGGTGTAATTCCACTTTAAACAGTGATCCTCTGCACCGTTCACACCTTCTTAGCACAGTCAGGGCAGTAGATGTGATCTCCGTTGATGACGAAGCGCTTATTGGCCAGCGAGAGGCAGCACTTCTTGCAGTTGAAGCAATACTCATGCCAAGAGAATCCCTCGTAGTTCACCACGTTGGTGCCGTGGCCGAACCCTGCAGAGACAGAAAGGACATCCGTCAGTCAGCAGTGCAAGACGGGTGATGATGCTTCCAGATAACAGAAGCAAAACACACAGACCTCATATATGAAAAACACTTCTCTCATTTGTCCTAACATTGAGCACAGGCTGGGCTAAAACCATGACAAAATTGAGTTCTTCAATCTCAGTTTTAAAGTGTTGTTGGCAGTGTGTGGACAAAAAGTAAGGTTAAATGTTAAATTGGGTTTCAAAATATATTTTTTTTTACCTCAGTTGAGATTTTATCTACCAGAGTATGAAAGGAAGGAAATAAAAAAGAGATCAATAAAAATAAAAAAATTGGTAACACTTCATTTTACAGGTCTGTATGTTGAAAAAAAGTCATAGTATAGTATGTCAAAAAAAGTCACACAAAATTCATAGTATAATATGTTGTAAAAAAGTTATAGTATAATTTGTTGAAAAAAAAGTCAATCTATAATATGTCGAGAAAATCTTTTAGTATAGTATGTAAAAAAATTCATTCTTCATTCATATTATAGTATGTCGGAAAAAATCATTTTATAATATGTTGGGAAAAAAAATCATAGTATACAGTAGTATGTCGGAAAAAAGTAGTTTTATAGTATGTTGAAAAAAACGTTATAGTATAATATGTGAAAAATGTCATTAAAAATTCATAGTATACTAAGTCAAAAAAGTCATTGTATAGTATGTTGAAAAAAATTCATAGTATAGTATGTCGAAAAAAATCATAGTACAATAGGTAAAAAAAGTCATACCAAATTTATAGTATGCTATGGCAGAAAAAAAACATTTTATAATTTGTTGAAAAAAAGTCATAGTATAGTATGTCGAAAAAAATCTTTGTGTAGTATGTAAAAAAAATCACAAAAAATTCATAGTATAGTATAATATGTCGAAAAAAACCAGTATAGTATATCACAAAAAAGTCATAAAAAGTCATAGTATAGTATGTAAAAATAACATCATGGTACAGTAGGTAAAAGAAGTCATACAAAAATCATAGTATAGTATGTTGGAAAAAAAGTCCTTTTGTAATATGTTGAAAAAACATCATAGTACAGTAGGAAAAAAAAAATTTAATTGTAGTATGTCAGAAAAAAAGTAATTTTATAGTATGCCATAACATAATATGTCAGAAAAGTCATAGTATAGTATTGTCACAAAAAAGTCATAAAAGATTCATAGTATATTATGTCGAAAAAAAAATCATGGTGCAGTAGGTAAAAAAAAGTCATAAAAAATTCATAGTATACAATGTTGAAAAAAGCTATAGTAAAATTTGTTGAAAAAATAGTCATTGTATAGTATGTTGGAAAAAAATCATAGTATACAGTAGTATGTAAAAAAACCCATTATAATATGATATGGTCTATTGAGATATCCGTTGATGGATTGTAATCTGTCAAAGGCCATCGTTATAATTGTGCAGGAAAGAACAACGGAAACTACCAAATGATTTTCCATTAATCCCACCATGCACTCTGTTTACATTCAAGACAATCCTGCTATGTGTTTGCAACAGAAATCATACCAACAACAAACATCTGCTTGTGCTGCCCTGACCTGTGATTGGGTTCTTGCATCCGTGGCACTTCTTGGCCACATCGGTCTTGAAGCAGTCCACGCAGTAAACGTTGTTCTCGTGGGAAGTGAAGCGAGCTCCCGCCAGAGTTTTACGGCAGGTTTTGCACACAAAACACTCAGAGTGCCAGGGCTGGTCCTGGTAGCTGATCCCTCCAGTTGTGATGGGCTTAGAGGGACAGAGGAACATTCGGATCACGATCTCAAACACTACACGGCTGGAATATCATTCATTCTGCTGGAAGTGAGCCGTCTGCACCACAGTGTTATTCTGTACAGACAGAACACCACACTATAGTCGATATATAATCGGTGCTTGTACCTGCTTGCAGTGGAAGCACTTCTTGGCAAACTTCTTGTCATGGCACGGTCCGCAGTAGATGTCATCACCCTTGTTCAGGAAGCTCTGTGTGCGGATCGGCTGCTTGCATTCAAAGCAGGTGAAGCATTCCTCGTGCCACACCTTGTTCTTGTACTCCACGTTCTGGGATCCTAAAACACAAACATAAAAAAGTGTTATGGGTTTTTTAAAATCATTTTGTGACATTATCATTTTTTCATCCCCTTTTACCACCTTGTAATTGAAGCTTAATGATGCTCATACTGAGTGAAATATCCATGTTTTCATGGTTGTATCTTTCCCACAAATAGAAAATATTCTAGCTGTTTTGTGCATGATTTTATTTTACTCTAAATTTAACATATCTGATATCTTTGGGATCACCACAGAGAGGTTGAAATAGACAAATGTAATGTTAAGAAGCCCTGATGTCAATACAAACCTGCAAATCTGCCTTTTCTTTCAGTAAATCCATTAAAAAACTGTTTTCAAAATGCTCCTTATATCTCTGTAACATGAAATAGTTGTGACTAAATAGGCAACAAAGTTAAAATTTAGAAAAAAACCCACCTTAATATATTATTTAAAGGTCTGTCAAAAGATTAAAATGTGTAATCGCGATTAATCGCGAATAGATCACACATTTTTATCTGTTCAAAATGTACCTTAAAGGGAGATTTGTCAAGTATTTAATGCTCTAATTAACATGGGAGTGGGAAAATATGGTGCTTTATGTACATATTTATTATTGTAAATCAATTAACAACACAAAATAATGACAGATATTGTCCAGAAACCCTCACAGGTACTGCATCTAGCATAAAAAATATGCTCCAATCATAACATGGCAAACTGCAGCCCAACAGGCAACAACAGCTGTCAGTGTGTCAGTGTGCTGACTTGACTATGACTTGCCCCAAACTGCATGTGATTATCATAAAGTGGGCATGTCTGTAAAGGGGAGACTCGTGGGTACCCAGAGAACCCATTTACATTCACACATCTGGAGGTCAGAGGTCAAGGGGCCCCTTGGAAAATGTACGACTTCGCTCACTGGAGAAAAATACATTTTAAAAAGCAAACTTCTTCATACAAACCCACCTGGCATGACCACCTTGTAGCATCCCTGGCACCGGTTGCCATCCTCCCGGGAGCCACACTTGCCACACATTATCTTGCCATCATCCCGGGCGTTGAACGGCTCGCTGGCCAGCGGCTTGTAGCACTTGGCACAGCGGAAACAGTCCTCGTGCCAGTAGCGGTTCTTATGGTGCAGCTCCTGAGACACAGAGAGAGGAAGGAAGCTCGGGGTGAGCAAGAGGTGGCCTCACTGAGACCTCATTAAAGTGTTTACTCATCACGTTTGTGGACGGAGGCTTGGAGCCAGAATACAGAACGAGCCCTCATGTGGCAGCAGGCGTTAACGTGGAGATGAAGTGAGCTGGAACGTGGTGAAGGATTTAGGGGGGACTTAGAAGGTGGAAATGTAATATATAAAGTATTTAAGCCTCATTAGTAGTAATGACACATTTTTCACACATTCAGCCGCCTGTGACTGAGTGGTGAGAGGATCCTGGAAGCAAACGCCACCGCTGGATGACGGACAGGTTGTATAACAGCTTGAGACTGCAGAGCTCTCTGAATAGATTAACCCTATAACATCCAGAAATTCAAGGTCTTTTTTCACAGAAGACGTTTTGACATATTACGGTAGGAAGCGCATGGGAGTAAAATATAAAATCAATGATGGATAAATTCCATTTAGCTGCTTCAGGTTCAGCGTTCAGTGCTGGCTCACTGTCACGGTCTACTGGGACACTTGAATAGAACAGAACCATCATTAATGTTATTAGTCAAAATGTCTGCTGAGGAAAAAAGGCCTATGAGTAGACCATAAATTAAAGGCCCCATATCGTGCTCATTGTCGGGTTCATACCTGTATTTAGTGTTTCTACTAGAACATGTTTACATGCTTTAATGTCCAAAAAACACATTATTCTCCTCATACTGTCTGTCTGAATATACCTGTATTCACCCTCTGTCTGAAACGCTCCATTTTAGCGCATTTCAACGGAATGGCAACGGAATTGCGTTGCTAGGCAACAGCTTGGTTCCATGTTTACTTCCTGTCAGCTGATGTTATTTACATACACTGCAACAGGAAATAAACTGGGACACATTTAGTTTGTTTACGTTTAAAACTGTGTGATGATCTATATATATTGTATATTTGTGACATCACAAATGGACAGAAATCTGGCTTGTTTCAAACGCACAGTTTCTGAATATGGGCTGTGTTTATTTCTCTGTATATTGAGCGTTTTGATAGTCAAACAGTATTTATATAGAACTTAAACCTGCTTTATAATATAAAAGACATGAAAATCTCCCTTTTTACAATATGGGACCTTTAAAGCATCGGATTACAGTATACCTGTACATGATGTACACATCAAATACTGCATGCTGTATTTTTTTAAAAAAAATTCTGTTTATCAGATTTTAAATGGTGAATAAAATGTCATATGTCTAAACAGAACAGAGCGACTTCAGTGGTCATTTTTGTTGTTTACTTTGATATTTGTATTTGTATTTACTCATTCATTCTTTTTCCCTTCACTCTCAGTGTTTTCACCTTGGCGTCAGCACCAATGGGGCGTTTGCACTCTACGCAGGTGTTGGCGCAGAGCTTATTGAAGCACTTGGTGCACACGTGCTTCTCGTCCTTCTTCACGTACTTCTTCCCGTGCAGGTTGTCCCGGCAGTAGTAGCAGTCGAAGCGGTCGGTCATGGTGGAGGTGAGATAGCTCCTGGGACCTGCAGGAAGAAAACACCAGAGACAGACAGTCAGATTTACACGGCTCCTATAAACCTACTGTACGTTACTGGATGTCACCAGACGGGGACAGTGTTGCCTTTTCTATCATCCTCATGACTCTCTCTGAACAATGCATGACAATGAATACATTTATTTATATTAGCCCTTTAAAAACACCATGTAGTTGATTAAAAGTGGGAAAAAAATAAATAAAAACCAGCATTTAATGACTGGAGTTTGGTGAACACCACAATGAATTACTGTAAATTTGACCTCTGCACCTTAAAGGTCCCATATTGTAAAAAGTGAGATTTTCACGTCTTTTATATTATAAAGCAGGTTTAAGCGCTATAAAAATACTGTTAAACTATCAAAACACTCAATATATGAAGAAATACACACGGCCCGTATTCAGAAATTGTGCGTTTGAAACAAGCCGTTAGGATTTCTGTCCATTTGTGATGTCACAAATATACAATATATAGATTATTACACGGTTTTAAACATTCTAAATGTGTCCCAGTTTATTTCCTGTTGCAGTGTATGTAAATAACATCAGCTGACAGGAAGTAAACATGGACCCAAACTGCTGCCTAGCAACGCAATTCCGTTGCAATTCCATTGAAATGCACTAAAACGGAGCGTTTCAGACAGAGGGTAAATACAGTCATATTCAGGCAGACAGTATGAGGAAAATAAAGTGTTTTTTTTAACATTACAGCATGTAAACATGTTCTAGTAGAAACACAAAATACAAGTATGAACCTGAAAATGAGCACGATATGGGACCTTTAAGATGCAAAATCTGTGCAGGAATTGGAGAAAGCATGTTTTCCCTTTAATATTACTAAAACACAGTGAGATGCAGCTCTAACAGCAGCATACCAAACTGATGAGAGAAGTGTGAGCGAGGTTAAAAAAAAGAAAAGCAGCCCACAGATGTCTGCTTGTTGTCGGCGTGCTTTCTGGCCCTGCAGACTTTTTTATCAAGCCCTCCCTGGAAAGCTTAGGTCATATTTTTAGACCGGCTGGCTCGTTCCCTTCTAAGACCTCCCTCCGCCTCGTTGAGTCTGGCCAACACTCGCTCTTTTGTCTGCATTTCACTCAGGTCGTTTTATTGGCTGTCAGTGTAAACACCCAAGTTGCTTCTTCATTCATCAACATTCCTGCGTTCCCCAATCGCACATGGGAGCAGCAGTTTCCTGGAGCAGCTGTGTGCAGGGTGGAGTGGTGTGGATGCTTTATCTGACATCACTTTACTCTCTCTCTCTCTCACAGGATGTCAGGGAAGAGCAGCTGAGCGGCGTGTGAACTTTAGCAAAAGAGATTCATATATCAGTTTTAATCCGGTGGGCGACAAATGGAGGAGACAATGGATGGAATGGCATTTTTTAGTCCTGGTAACCATAGGAACAAGGACAATATTTATGAAAGGAAGGGGCTATTTAAGTGGGATGTGGTAAACGGCCGAGATGAGCCTCCTGGAGCGTGGTATGTGCCCCCGGTGGGTGTATGTGTGTGGATGGATAGATGGGGAGTTTCTATCTGCAGCTGTGCTCCAGGGATAAAAACCTGGACTGAGGACTGAGCCCCGAACACGCCCCCCACTCCGCTTACGCTCACCTCCACTTCACACCCAGTCCAGATCTATTCTAGAAATGGACTCCTCTATTTAAAGCACATTGACCTTCCAGAGGGGACAAATGGGAGAGGGATACAGAGTGATGACTAACTGGGACTATGCAGCTATTGTGGCTCCTCCAGTTGAGACGCGTCCAGTAACTTTAATCTTTTGTTACATACAGCGTGACAGCTGCTGCCCCCCCGGTCAAACAGGCGTGGTATGTACCGACACTCAGCTGAGCTGAGGACGGGAGGGGAGGAGACTACTGTGGTCCCTTTGGGGGAGCAAGTAAGGTCAACGTGAGATCAGTTTGAGAGGTGAGTCAGAGCGGTGTGAAACGATCAAAGGCCAGTGAGGACAGCCAAAGTAACAAGTACATCGCTCTGCTCTCTCTTGATAGTAGGTGTCTCTGTTGCAAAATCAGGTCATTTTAACATCTTGCTTTGATTTGAGTTACAGCAAAACAGAAAGAATAGAGTACAATGCAAACCCTGGAACAGCCTGTTATTTAGCCTTCCTCCAACATGCATCAAATGAAAAATGGGAGAGGTCCAAATGTAAGACCTCAGATCTCCACTACAAGATGACACCATCATTTACATTCAAATGCTCAGTTCACCCCATGAGTATAAAAAAGATCCTCTGTACGATTATATACTTCCTCAAATAGAGGCGTTCATGACATAAACAACGTAATGTGGTTTAGTTCTGAATGAAACTTTTACAGTTCTCCCCAAACAGAGAAGAAAGGAAAAGGTGAAACACTGGCTGAAACTAAACCAAACCTGTTTATTATTGATTGGGAACATACATATGGAAATTGATTGTAATGTACAATGTTGTATTATGTGATTTTATGTACGATGTGCTATTCTGTATTTTTATTTATTTTCTTTTTCTTAAACGCCTAACCAGCGACATGGTCTGCAAATTAGCTATGGCTAGACGTCCTTTAATATACGTTGCATCGGTTGCACTTTAATTAAGTGTAACAATGCCTATGTTTTGTCTCTTTCAAATATCCTAATAAATAAATAAATAAGGAAGATTTTTGATTTTAGATTTGGACATTCGAGCAGCGTAGCCGTTCATTTTGCTGCGAAAAGGTTGTTTCAACACATCGACGATGTTTGATTTTAGATTATATTGTTGCATATTGTCACACATTTCTTTGTGTAATCCTGTATTGTATTAGGGCAATGTAGTAAAGTATCTGTTTAAGATAAGATAAGATAAGATAAGATATTCCTTTATTAGTCCCACAGTTGGTATATACAGTATATACTATTCTATTGTTATTTTTACTGCTTATTTGCACCAACACACCAAAGCAAACTCCTAGTGTTTACCTCAAACACCTGGCAAAAAACAAGACTCTGATTCTGACAATAATAAAACCCTGAATCCTTGTCCAGTGAAAAACATGCATCTTCAAATTTGTGGATTTAAAAAAGAAAATTGATAAACTGAAGGATTAAATGTTCCTTTATAGGTAGAGAAAATATTCAAAATGCATTGGATATATGAAGTTGCATCGTCACAAAGCTGAAAACGAGGCGGTTTTTCTAAACTCATAAAAACAGCAATATCACGTTGAACATCGTTTTACAAATTCAGTTGAAATCAGTTCTTCCTGAGTTTTGAATGAAAAACATGCCAACAGGTTTTTATATTTTAACACATTCAATAATAGTATTAATTTAAAGCTTCCATTGTTGGCACCAGCTTTTTGTTTTTATTTTACCTGAGTGTCTGTAGGCCATGTTTGGTTCCAGTCAGGAGGTAAAAAGAGAAGAAGAAAGACAATGCAGGAGGAGACAGGAGGAGACGGTAGCATCCACAGAGGGTCAAACCCAGAGACCGTAAGCCTGGTTAAGTTATTGGGGGCCTGTATATACCCCTCTGTGACCCGACCCCACGGCCAAATCCAACCCTATAATCCTAACCCTCCGCTCCTTTTTAGGGTATGCATCAGAGAACAGAGCTGATGAGAGGGAGCATGAAGGGATGGATTAGGTGATAGAGATTGGAATCCACTGCTGTAACATCAGAGGTCTTTGAGTGACGGCCATGAGGGATAACAGATACTCCCACTGCCCCGACAGCAACATGTTTTGTTAGAGACATGTACAGTTGACATGATGGGTCAGCTTAACTTAAAGGGATGACTCACATGGAGGAGCGGATTGATTTTATTGACTGAGCTGAGGAGAGACAAAGTGTTATATAAGTATACATACATACTGTACGCCACATTTTCCAGAAGACGTTGTGGTATATGCTCAAAACTAAACTGTTAAGTGAGCAGAATATTTTTTCCTGTCAGTGATGAATCCTTCTCTTTGTTATCTTTTTGTGATTCTTATTCCAAAAGAGAATATTTCTTTTAAAGCTGCAGGAAACACGCGATGCATTCCTGATAGAGAAAGCAAGAAGACATCATGAATACTTTCCTCTCTCAATAATGAACGCTCTCTCAGGGAAAATGTTTCCCCCCATCCATCAATACTTCGTCTACTCAGACCGACGACAACAACTAGCCGATGTTAATATAACATATTGCAGCTAAATACTGATTGTAATAACGAGAACCAGCTTCTTAGGAACTTTAACATCTTAATAAAAAGCCGAGTTTTTGTTGTTGCATGTAATTAATCCTGCAATAACAGATTTTTTTGGTGCACTTGGGGAGCAGCAGAAACAAGTTGTGAACACAACACTGACATATAAAGTCACCTTTTAAAGGGACTGTTTGTAACTTCTTACACGTATAAATCATTGCAGGTCGGTGTCCCGTGCACGCTCGCGTGTGGCTACGCTGTTCAGACTCAGACTCCAACACAAACTACACAGAAGCACCAAAACCGCAAAGTTATATCTAGTGAAGCCCGTCTGTTAAACAGTGTTGGCCGCGGTCGGAGGACGCGGGGGAGACCGTAGCTTTGGTCTCCAGGGCCGGAGTCTCTGCTGTACTCTGCTCCTCTGCTTGCCTTCACTCACACACCGCGCTCGTTCTCGCTCTTTCGCTCTACTCTCACATGCATGCTGTTCACTCCACACTGCAGAAGAGTTAGTTTAGCTCTGAGAATATCTAGTGAATGTTCAGTGGACGTTTGTGCAGAAATAACTGCTGCAGCTCCTCCAGACCAACAGAGGTTTCCCGTGTCTTGTGAAGTGACGGGGCTCCGCAGAGAGAAACGTTATCGTCTCCGACCAAAACTCCGGTGTCTCCCCTGTTCCCTCCGGCCGCGGTCGGGAGGCTGAGGCAGGAAAAGCCAACACTAGGATCAGCAGTGATTCATGGAGAGACCTTCGTCTGGTCAGCTAACATTACTGCCAAGCAGCTGAACTATACAGTGATATTGTGGTTTTAGCTGACGTGTGTCTCCTCACTGTGTTGAGTGATGCTCCTTCATGTCTATGTAGAGCGAGCATGAGCAACAGGAATTTGACTTTCGTTGACTTAACGGCCACAGGTGTCGCTATTAACAAGATATTTCTGATTCTTACATAGAGTCCCTTTAAGTTGGTGATAAGATGGTGAACTTGGTAGCAAATGTGTGACACAAGATGAGACTGTGAACACGCTGCAACAATTAATCGATAAATTGATTAATCAGTTAGTTGTCAACTATTAAACTAATCAGTTTGAGTAATTTTTTAGGGGGAAAAAAAGGTCTAAATTCTCTGATTCCAGCTTCTTAAATGTGAATATTTTTTGGTTTCTTTCCTCCTCTATGACAGTAAACTGAAGATCTTTGAGTTGTGGACAAAACAAGACATTTGAGGACGTCATCTTGGAGCTTTGGAAAACACATTTTCACCATTTTCTGACATTTTATAGACCAAACAACTAAATCTATTAATCGAGAAATTAAAATAATTGTTAGTTTGCAGCAGAAACCAGATGAACTTTATATTAATACTGTCAGAAAGTCAAAACAGGAAGAAAAAGGATAAACAAACAGGCCCTGCAGCTTAAAAAGCTCATTTAATAACCTGATTTTTAAACAAAAGTTAGTTACAATAGATCGTCTGGCAAACATGTAATACATATTTCCAAGTGAAACATTTGACAGTTTTCCACCGTTGGACTTTTTGGTGTTGATATTAAATGTAAAAGCAGGAAATGTGTTGTTTCAGATAACAAAAATGGCAATTGAATGCAACACGAGAGGGTTTGAGGAAGACAGATTAAATGTGCTCGTGCAAAATACTACAATGACAAATTGCCCAAATTTGCTAGTTAATATTTTTTGGTACAGTAAAATGTGTCACCTCACATTCACTCAGAAAAAAAACAATATTTATCATTATGTACATACAGTATAAATACTGTATGTACATACAGTATATAACAGCATTTTTCCTTGCTGAAAAGTGTTTGTTGTCGTAAACCGATGATATATCCTGTTTGTCCCGTATTAATGCTAATTGGTTCCAGTAGCACTTTGCCAACTCAAATGTAATTATGATAGGGTTTCTAAAACGCCTTAAGCACTTTATTCTGCATTATGCACTGTTTATTTATTTGTTTATTTGTTGAATAACTGCCGGTACACACATTTTTTCCCTACCGTAATTATCCTCATTATCATTTTTCCTATTCACCACGATCATTATTCCATTTGAGTATTTCTCCCTCACGTCTGACTGTCAAAATGAATTCAAAGCTGCGAATGATGGAACAAGAGAGAAATGCATCACGGCAAAGACAGAGAGGTGTGAAATGAAAAGGTTAGAGATTAAAACATTTGAAACAAGAACAATTTAAATGTTAACAGGAGCGTAACGAAACAGGAGGAGGAGGAACAGATGTAAGTGACGTAACTCAGAGTGGACTGGGGGGAGTCGTGGCGCCTTCCTGCTCATTAATTAGTCTTTGTGGGTTTAGAGAACATTGTAATTGGGTGACCGATTAGAGAAAAAGGACAAACGCGATACGGTGCTCCGTGGTAATGGACCCAATCAAATCTGTAATTACATCCAGATGCCCTTTATACAACCAAGCACACAAACACACACAAGCTGATTTGTTTTGTGTCTGACCTATGAAGAAGTTTATTTAATATATTTAAGAGACAAGTCTATTTAAAAGGAAATTATTATGGTTCCTAACTGAGTCTAACAAATGTAGTTCCTGTCTCACGAGGCGTCCAGTCTCCTCTCGTTCCCATCGTGGTCCCATATATCTCTATTTAAGCTCGTCTGACTCTAAAGGCCCAAACCAATCAGAGTAAAGTGCCGTCTGTGGAGCCGTCACTCCGCTGCAGAGCAGATGATGATGTTGATCATGATGGGTTTGATCATGATTGTCAGTTGGCGGTAATAGAACGATAATAGTCAACTGAATTTAAAGCAGCTATAATCAGTATATTTATAGTAACAATTAGGGACGCACCGATACCGATACCAGTATCGGGTCCGATACTGTGCTCATGAACTCGTACTCGCAAAACGGCATCAATACCACTTTACAGCAGCGTGACGTTAACCTCTTGTCACCATCTTTCGGGTCTTCACGCTCTCACTCGGTCCTCACTTTCAGTGCACCACGGGGTTTTGCTTGCACCCTCTGACTCGCGCGTGTGTTACACTCCTTGGTCCGTGTTTCAAGACGGGTTGGGTGGGTTGCCAACAACGCCACAGACCTGGCGCCTTTTACGTGTGCCGGGAGCCCCGTCACGGTGCGGCGAGGTCCAGGCGGGGAGCGCTGTAAAGCTGGCGAGCCACTTTCACCCCGAGCCTTTCCAAGCCGACCTAGAGCCAGTTGTGGCACACCGCCTCGTATGCGGGACTCCCCAGCCTGCCGTGTGTCGCTCACGCCCTCCAGCTGGCTGTTAACGAGGGTCTTTTGGCACAGAGAAGTACTCGTATCGGTACTCGGTATCAGTGAGTACCCAAATGCAAGTACTTGCACTCGGTCTGAAAAAAGTGGTATCGGTGCATCCCTAGTAACAATGGATGGACGACTGTAAAGGTGTTGCTCGCAGTGACGAACCCACAGAGAGTTATCATCTGACTTAACTTTTTAGGCTTCTTTCAGCTCATTGTTTTGGATCTCCATCCCACAACTGTACTGTTTTTGGTTCACTCTCACGCTCTCATAGCTGTTTTTTAGTGAAAGCCCCTCACTGTGTACGCTATCTGCTCAGCAGCAGCAAACAGCAGGCCGACACGTTAACGACCAGCTGGTTAACATAGTGGAGCATTTAGCAGCTATAAAGCCAGATATTTCCCCCTCAGGAGTTGGTAGAGACCATAAAAAGAGCTAAAAGTATGTGGGGTAACCTCCGGGGTCTGAGAAGTGAAGCCAATGCTGAAGTGCCTTAAACGTGCATTCTTTCAACGAGCCAGCAGGGGGCGACTCCTCTGCAGTCTGATTGTATAGAAGTCAATGAGGAAATGAGCCTACTTCTCTCTTGATTTATTACCTCAGTAAACATTGGAAACATGAGTTTATGGTTTCAATCGCTAGTTTCAAGTCTTCTTCAATACAGCATGATGTTCATTTAGTAAATTATGGTCCCATTTAGAGTCAGATAGACCATAAAGCAGGGGATGCTTTAGGGCGGGGCTACCTGGTGATTGACAGGTCGCTACCACGGCGTTGTGGTACTTTGACACAAATGAAAAATGCTGTTATATACTGTATGTACATAATGCTTGAATGGTAATTTGTATATAACATGGAAATATATGTTGCCAGCATTTACCCTGTATTAGCCAAATATTGTTTTTGCTATTACTGGACCAAACTGGCAGTATAAATATCATAAATATTAATCTCTCATGCCGTTTTTGTTATCTGAAACAACACATTTCCTGCTTTTACATTTGATATAAACACCAAAAAGTCCAATGGTGGAAAACTGCCAAATATGTATTAAGTGTTTGCCAGACTATCTATTAACTTTTGTTTAAAAATCAGGTTGTTAAATGAGCTTTTTAAGCTGCAGGGCATGTTTGTTTATCCTTTTTCTTCCTGTTTTGGCTTTCCGACAGCATTAATATAAAGTTCATCTGGTTTCACACAGTCTGCTGCATATTCACAGCCGGGCTGCAAACTAACTATTATTTTCATTTCTCGATTTATCTGTTCATTCGAGTGTTAAGGCCACATTGAGAAAAAAGAGAGATTTCGAGAATAAAGTCATAGGTTACGATGATAATTACGATGTAATATTACGACTTTATTCTCGTAAAGTTATGACTTTATTATCGAAATCTCCGATATTTTCCCTCTCAATGTTGCCCTAATACTCCGTTGTATGTTTGGTCTATAAAATGTCAGAAAATGGTGAAAAATGTTGTTTACAAAGCCAAAGATGACGTCCTCAAATGTCTTGTTTGATCCACAACTCAAAGATTTTCACTTTACCGTCATAGAGGAGGAAAGAAACCAGAAAATATTCACATTTAAGAAGCTGGAGTCTTTTTTTTCTTAAAAAATTACTCAAGCCAATTAGTTTAATAGTTGATAACTAACTGATTAATCAATTTATCGATTAATCGTTGCAGCATGTTCACAGTCTCATCTTGTGTCAGCTCTACCCGCTGACTTTACTGTCCTCATAGACAATACAGCCGGAATGCAGCGCCGACCTCCCCACCTCCAAAGCCGCGCTTTTAATAGAGCCAAAAATACCTGCTGGTCATCTGGAACAATAAAGAAAACTATAAATATATTCTTTCCAAATAAAGAGAATCGTGGTTAAATACGTCGCTGGTGATGTGTCCAATCTGATATCTCTGGAAAAAAAAGGAGCATAAAGGCTTTAAATACCTCACTTTATATTCTCAGAATCAGAATCTTGTTTATTACCAGGTGTATCAGGTATACACTAGGAACTTGCTTTGGTTTGTTGATGCAAATAAGCAGTAAAAATAACAATAGAATAGTTAAAAATGTTAGAATAAAATAAGAATAT
>CAKAOH010022061.1:0-38142 GCA_916701665.1 Sebastiscus tertius
TTTCAGACTTTTTTTCGGGCATTTTTCAGATCTTTTTTTTCGGACATTTTTTCAGATCTTTTTTTTCAGACTTTTTTTGTCCGACATTTTTCAGACTTATTTTTCAGACTTTCTATTTCGGACATTTTTCAGATCTTTTTTTTTCCAGACATCTTACAGACCTTTTCAGAAGTTTTTTCAGACTTTTTGTTGCGGACATTTTTTCAGACTTTTTTTTCGGAAATTTTTCAGACTTTTTTTGTACGACATTTTTCAGACTTATTTTTCAGACTTTCTATTTCAGACATTTTTCAGATCTTTTTTTCGGGCATTTTTCAGATTTTTGTTTTCGGGCATTTTTTCAGATCTTTTTTTTCCAGATCTTTTTATTCAGACTTTTTTTGTCTGACATTTTTCAGACTTTTTTTCAGACTTTTTTTTCAGATTTTCTATTTTGGGCATTTTTCAGATCTTTTTTCTCGGACATTTTTTCAGATCTTTTTTTTCAGACTTTTTTTTCAGACTCTTTTTTCAGACTTTCTATTTCGGACATTTTTCAGATCTTTTTTTTTCCAGACATCTTACAGATCTTTTTGGACATTTTTTCAGACTTTTTTTTCGCAAATTTTTCAGATCTGTTTTTTCAGACTTTTTTTGTCCGACATTTTTTCAGACTTTTTTTTGGGCATTTTTCAGATCTTTTTTTTCAGGCATTTTTTCAAATCTTTTTTTTCAGACTTTTTTTGTCTGACATTTTTCCGACCTATTTTTCCGACTTTCTATTTCCGACATTTTATCAGACTTTTTTTACGGGCATTTTTCAGATCTTTTTTTTCGGACATTTTTTCAGACTTTTTGTCCGACATTTTTTCAGATCTTTTTTCAGACTTTTTGTCCGACATTTTTCAGATCTGTTTTTTCAGAATTTTTGTTTTGGACATTTTTTCAGACATTTTTACAGAAATTTTTCAGATCTGTTTTTTTTTTACATTTTTTCTCCGACATTTTTTCAGACTCTTTTTCGGGCATTTTTCAGGTTTTTTTCAGACTTTTTTTGTCCGACATTTTTCAGATTTATTTTTCAGACTTTCTTTTCAGACTTTCTATTTCGGACATTTTTCAGATCTTTTTTTTTTCAACTTTTTTTGCAACAGCAATTTTAGGAGAACAATTATGATGCTCAGTGGGATTATCACCTGTGTTAGACTATGGGACATGTGAAATAGCACATTAAGTAATATTCTGTTTTTTGCAGATTGGCTTCCAGCTGCTGGGCTGGGTCCATGTTGTAATAATCAAATTTATACAGTATATATGCCACTTTAGTTTCTCTGTGTTGGAGAGCATGCAGACATATGTCATTGAAGCCATATATGGCAATGCAGCATTGTGTAGATTGATATGTGCCAAATACTGAAAGTATCTCATCACAAGATGCATTGATGTTAAATGCCCAGTAGATGGCAGTGAAGCATCACATTTTATAGCTGAAAAAAAGGTTGTTTGTCTGTCTGTGTAGTAAAATCTTGGATATCGAACTTTACAAGTGAGAGTCAGAACAATAGCGATAGTGAGAGTGGTTTAGAAAGCCATGCACATGTTATGGCAGTGGTTCCTAACCTTTTTCCTTAAGGGAACCCTTCTATCATTGAGTAAACTGACGGCCCCTGACTAATATTTTATGGATATTTTATAATATATTCAATGCATAACAATAACAGTACAGAGCAACTGATAAACTGTACAATTAACCCAAGTAGTGAAAGCAATAACTTCAGTAAGTCTGTGTAAAATGAGCAATTTGAATGAATTTTAAGCAGATTATTTCCTGTGAATATTGCATCGCTATTGCAATAACATATTGCAGATGAGTTTTCCCATTATTTTTAGGGACTTTTAATACAGTTCTCTGTATTGTGTGTGTGTGTGTGTTTTTAACAATTATACATACTTAAGAGGCTTCTTTTCGACAAATTCAGTGTTTTCTTTTCCCTGACGCTTGACTATTGTTCTATTAGCTCTTTGGTTGTTTTAACTACGTACTTTTCTAATGCAGGACGAGGCTGTTTATCAGAGAGGGAATGTGTTCAGGACTTCACTGTGCCCTTATCCTGTGAGATTTGTTTTAAGTTTATATTTTAAATAATAATCCAAACTTTAAAAGTAACAATTTCATTTAATTTTCTTCACAGAAATGAATGAAATGCTGAGATAAAGACCAGCTCTCGCGACCCCATGTGAAGCCTTGGCGACCCCTAGTGGGGGGTCATGACCCCCGCGTTGGGAATCAGTGTGTTATTGCATTAACGAACCTAATGTACATGGACTAGTGGTTGCTCTGCAGCTGTGCATAATAGCACCCACATGTGGCAACAAGTGATAAATGTTTCAACTATTTGACTTAAAGCTGAAATAGGCGAGATTGGAGCAAATATGATTCAAAAAGTTGTTTTTATAAAATGGTCGCTATATTGTGACAGTAGTACATGAAACAGGTAACCTGAAAAAAAATCATGTGCCTCTGTGTTCTCCGGTGCTCCTAACGGCATCTGCAAGATTTCACGTACCGGAGGAAAACAAGCAGTCAGAGCTGATCTGAGGTCTGCTGTCCAGCTGCTGTCTATGAGAGCCGGCTGTCAATCACTCGTGAACTCCGACCAAACGGTCAAACCAGACAGCGCTGATCAGATATGAATCAATATGCTGTTACTGTAATGCCTATTTCTCTCCTCAAATGTTTTCAGAATCATCTTGTAGTGTACTGTTCCAGAGCACAGCCAATAGGAACGCTCTCTCAATGAAACGACCTGTGATTGGTCAAAGACTCCCGTCACGGGCCAGATTTTCTAAAGCCTGAAAACAGAGCCATGAGGAGTTGCAGAAGTCTAGTTTTCTCTCAGAACACTTGAATTACAATATGCTGAAAGGTTATTATGGAATTTTTTTGTGCAATGATGCCAAAAATATACTGCCTACTGCCCCTTTAAGCACCTGCAGATCAAGCCATGTTTGTGGCTTTTAGCAACAATGAAGCACTTCACATGATTTGCTGGAGGGATGTCCACTCTGATACAGGACTTCACCTTAAAAAGGACTGTGTCAATAATCACAATGCCCCTTTTCAAACAAGGCCACCTCCTCAGCCCTGCCTCTTACAAATGATGCATTTGCATACGTTTTTTGGAGGAAACTCTACTTTGCTTCCCTTCACATCCCACGTGGAGTCACCTTGCAGTCCCCACAGACTGAACCCATTAAGGCCCCTCCATGGCCATTACAGAGAAACCTACAGTGTTTCTTTCCTCCTGGAGCGTTTTACCGGGATCGTCTGAACTCTTTCAAGGCTCGGTGTGGAGATCTAAGCGGGGATTGTGGAGGGGATTGGCAGAAGTTTTATGGGCCATTCCACAGTGCTCCAAGGCTGTTTATCCAGACGGTGAAGCCGTTGGCTTCCTGCCCGACGTTCGGAGGAGATGAACCGGTTTGGAATGATTGGAGATTTGATAGAGTTTCGGGGTAGAGGGCTTCTCTTGTAAGTCAGGGAAAACACTACTCCAAACACACACATATAGGCTACATACATCAACACTGGGGTAGCGCCAAGTATAAAGGAGGGCCATTATGTAACTACATGTCTCGAAACAGCATGAGATGGAGAAGGAGCAGGGATCAAAGCATTAGTGTGAACCGTGTGCTTTTATTGAATACAGGATTAACTGTGCTTATGTGTGTGTGTGTGTGTGTGTGTGTGTGCATGCATAGAAGAGTTGAGAGGAATTATAGAGCCACCTTCAGTTTCTTCCAACTGTTTCCTATCAGTCCCACACATAACTACAGGTACTTTTTATTTGGCAATATTATACAGGGCAGGTGTGACACAAAACATAATCATTTTACATTTATTATAACGAAAAGAGCAGAACAGTTACGTCTGAAAGAGACAGGAAAAACACCAAACTCTTATCAGTATCACACAGAAATGTGGATTCTTTAAATAGCTAACCATTGTGAGTCCAGAAGGAAATGAGGTAAAAGAGAGAAAAAAATATCATGAAACCTCTTATTTAAAAATATGAATTATCAGTACTGTATCTGACGAGCTCTATAACTTAGCATTTAATTTGTGTTTTTTTTAATATATATATATACATATATATATACTCCAAATTAGGGCTGCAACTAACAATTATTTTCATTGTCGATTAATCTTTTGATTATTTTCTCGATTTAATTTGGTTTATAAAATATCACAAAATAGTGAAAAATATCGATCAGTGTTTCTCAAAGTCCAAGATGACGTCCTCAAATGTCTTGTTTTGTCCACAACTTAAATAGATTCAGTTTACTGTCATAGAGGAGTAAAGAAACCAGAAAATATTCACATTTAAGGACCTGGAATCAGAAAATTTTGACTCTTTGTTTCTTAAATAATTACCCAAAACCGATTAATTGATTATCAAAATAGTTTGTGATTAATACAATAGTTGACATCTAATCAATTAATCATTGCGGCTCTACTCCAAATACTATACCATGCTTCACATTCAGGTTAGATTTGTTTGCTTATTTCATAGTGTGTGTTCATGTGCAGTGGATGAGCGCTATTTAGAGTGTGTGTAGTATCTGTGCATGTAGCCGACATGTGTGAGCTTGTGTGCACGTGCGTGTCTGTGTAAGGGGTGCTCTGAGTGCTTTTGAAGATCAGCGGAGTTATTGAATCCAGATTTTGAAGTGAATAATGGGCAGAAAGAGCACTTCATCTCTGACAGGATTTGGAGGGCTGATGGAGGACAGAAGGAGGTGTTTTGTCCTCCTTTCATGTGCTCAACCCCGCTGAGAGAGGAGCAGTAGGGAAGGTTTGTGTATGTGTGTGGTGGAGAGTGTGTGTGTGTGTGTATGAGGGGAGGGGTACTGGGATGAATATTGAAAACAAATCCAATAACCATTTGGTTGTGAGGTACAGAAGTATCCATCAGTTTTACATATCATTTTTCTTAGCTACACGCCAGCGGTGTGGAAATGTCGGTCTAGACTGAAGTATCTTAACAACTACGTGAAGGATGGCCATTGAATTTTGTACAGACACTAATGGCCCCCATGGGATGAATCCTAATGATTTTTCCTCTAGCGCCACCATGACGTTAGGTTTCTATTATAGAAAAAAAATTCAGTTTTTCTTTTGGTGCATGTGACTCTTTTATGAGCAATTGATTATGGTGATATTATATATACATGTTCATCTTCAGGTCCATGTTTGCCATCATTTAAGTACAGGAAAGAAGTAGTCTCATACTCAATCCAGGCTTCCCAGCTTAATGTTTTACTCATAAGTACAGGCTGTGGTCAAGCTCATCTATTCTGTGTCTAAATGTTGACTGGGAAATGCGGGGACGTTGTGCATATCTGTCTCTGTGTGAGTCTTTTGAACGCGTACGTTTTGTGCGAGAATGTGATTAAGACCAGCAGGGCAGGGGAGTGTTCTTTTTCTTCAGAAATAGTTATGCCAACAGATGTGTTCATTCGAGAACGGGGCTCACAGCATGTACTTTCTATTTTAGCTTGACGACCTTCTGTCCACTCGTACTGCTGGGAAGGTGCTCCTGTCCTCACAGGAAGAATTAGTGAATGAGTTCACAAGCGAACAATCAACACTAGATTTTTTGACTGTTTGACAGAACAAAAGATTGCCTCTTGGTGTTGCTTGTTCAGCAGAAAAAACTTAAATGATTGTACATTCAGTGTGCACGTATGGACTTTCAGCACATGCTGCTCAATAACCAGCAAAACAAATAAGTGACAAAACACTAAGTGTTTATAGTTCCTACTGGAAAATGGTTACGGTGCTAAATGCAAAAAGAAAAAATCAATCAAGGAAATGAATCCAGTTAAATGCTAAAGAAAAATCAATCAAGGAAATGAACTCCAATTAAACTGTGCCCTGACACACCAAGCCGATGGTCCGACAGTTTGGGGACGTCGGTGAGCGTCCGTTGGTCTAGTTTTTTCAGTTTGTCCCGCACTGTCGGCTGTAGTCTGCCCGCGTTGGAGGTTTTTTCGGCCGATTCAGCATGTTGAAACGGGGGCGGTGCCCGTCGGTGAGAGAAATCACTCCAATTGGCTGTTGAGCTTAAACGAATCAGTGCACGAGAAGAGAAACAGACGTGAGGAAAGCCAAAGAGTAAAGTTAAGAGGGAAAACACAGACGACGCTTATCATTTTTCATCTTCATCTCATCCGATCATTCAAATACACAGATATTTTCACAACGTGGTGTGAAAATGGTCGACAGTCGCAGTTTTAGTTCATGTACGTATCATAACAACAGCTTGATTATCCGCCGTCCTCTGTTATCCGTTTTTCTTTTTTGACTACTGCTGGTAGGTAGGGAGAGTTATTACATCTCACGCAGGCGCAGAACGTACGTGCTAGTTGGCAGTCAGCTGTCGTCTTTGTGGTGTGTTCGAGTGCAACTTTTTGGCCAAGACAAAAGGCGACATAAGAGGACGCAACGGGCGGCTTTCGTCGCCGCTAGTTCTTTGATGTCGGCTTGGTGTGTCCCCGGCTTTAAACTATAAACTAACTATTGTTAAACTAAGACACCGGGCACCTGATTTTGGGTCACTGTAGCAGCAAAAATGGTTATACTATTAACATAATCTTCTGATAATATTACATCATAGGGAAATAGGACAACAGCCATTTAAAAACGTGCATCAAACTATTTCAGGACATAAATTAATGAGTGAGAATTATAGAAAACAGTATTCCTTGAAACTCTTCACAAAGCAAACAGAGGCCTACATTAAGAACTGCTTCATAAAATGTGGATGAATAGGGATGAGATATGAGCTTCTGACCAACATAGAATATAATACAAAACAAAAAATAAGAACATGTTAATATAACTATATGTATGGCCATATGCAGCAATATTAAATTAGAGTTTAAAGCAACATACAAGAAGTGCACATGTAAAATACATTATTACAGAATGGCTATGGAGCTTCTGTTATCCCGGCCAGTGTCTCTAGATGAATGAGTTTGAACATTCAGGCTGTTGCCTCAGACAGACCTCTGGTCAAATGGGCATGTTGTTTCTGGCCACCTGCTCCCCTCTGGCGCAGCTTTGAACTTCCTTGTGTGTGTGTGTGCGACCTACAGCGTATGTGTGTGTATATTTGTAAGGGCAGTTAGTAGACTAGTAGTTGGAATGTTGAAAGGTTGTGACCAACATCTGGACGTTGACTCCAGCAGGAGGTGGGAAGAGAGAGAGAACGTAACGAAGAGCTGATGAGAAGTGGGCTAGGGTGGGTCATTATTCAAACCAGATGAGGATAGCTTCTCATAGTTGAGGAATAAAAAACACCTTTTTGTGCTTTATTCAATTCATTTTACAGGACTTTGTATTCTTTTTTTACACTGTTTTTAATTAAAAATGATTAAATCTTTGAAACATCTCATTAACAAGATTCAGAATTAGATCTCACTTGGCTTTGTAATCATCAGGGGAGAGTGTACTAGTGGGAAATATATTTAAAAAAATCAGGTAGCCAAGCGCAATTTTGATATCAAGATTATATATAGGAAAGACTTTCGTCTGTGGATTCCTGACTCTTTTCAAGAAACTCTGTCGTAACTAAATAGGTAGTTTATTTTTTTTTTTCCACACATTGTAGCCAGGAGGAGCTTACATTTGCCTGATGATGCTATGTTATTGCCAGATATTGCCTTCTTGTTGTCACAAAACGACCACAAAGAAGCTCAAAATGACTACAAAGAGATGCCAAACAACCACAAAGATAGATACTCATAATTTCTACAAAGAGATGCAAAAGGCTACATAGAGAAACAAAACGACTACAAAGAGACACAAAATAATGTCAGAGACACGAAATAACCAAAAAGATATTCAAAATGACCACAAAGAGACACAAAACAACCACAAAGAGATACAAAGTGACTACAAAGAGACATGTAATGATCACAAAGGGACACAAAGTGATTACAAAGAGACACAAAACAACCACAAAGAGATACAAAGTGACTACAAAGAGACACGAAATGATCACAAAGGGACACAAAATGACTAGGAAGAGACACAAAACAACCAGAAATAGACACATCACACACAAAAAAAAGCTAAATTAGGAGAAGCACAGTTACCACAAAGAGACACAAAATGACAACAAACAAACACATAAAGTCTTTTTCAGTCTAGATTCATTTATAACACTGAATAAACAGTGAAACTATTAATACTGTACTGTTCATTATTGCCAAGAACCAGGGCTTCAAATGTGACACTTGATGACCATGATGAAAAGAGGGATAATAATGTTGACAGTAATGAGTTTCAGTGAGATGGCTCATGGTAGCACAGTATGTTAACAGTCAGCAACGTTTGTCTGCGTTTGTCTTATTACTCATGCTGATGTATTGTGGGAGGTTTTGGGAGTGGCAGAGAAATGCCGAGGCGATGCTATCATACTGATAAGCAGGTGTCTGTCTGCTTTCCTCCCACTCATTGATTTCCAGGACATAGCTGGTCCCAATAGACTTCTGAAAACTGGACATATTACATAAGACGAAACAGTACTTGAGTCTCAGGTTTGGTCCCGACAACAGCCAGTGAATGAAAATGTGTACATTTTTGGTGCCTATTTATGTGGCGATACGTGTTTATACTCATGTCTAGAGAAATACTACAAGGAATTATATATACGCAGACAGATAGTTGAAACTGATATAGTGTTGGCAGCTCAATTCCAGCTTCTGTGTGAACGTGTGGGTGTGGTTTCCATTATAAACACCAACTGCTCACAGTGCCCCCGAAAACAATCTCAAGGACATCCTGAGAGAAATAATTTGCCAGTGTGTTTTTTTTTGTCTTGTTTGTGAAACAGCTCACTCATGTTTTGTCTCGTCTCCGAAGAGCACGCCATGAGAAAATGGGTACGCTGCTGCTGCTGACGCGGACGTCCTATCGCTCTTCGTGGAAGTGAAACAAACAGTGACTAACAGCGTATAGTCGCACCATTTTAAATAATCAGCAGCCTCCGCTTGCAATGTTGTTGAACTGACATAAACTACGAAGAATGATGACGAAGAAACACTCAAAAATAACATCATGATACTTCATGCACAGGTTATATAGCTCACTTTCTATGTGGTATTTGGGAATATTTGATCTACCTATAGACTAATTTAGGCCGCCAAGAATGAATATTGATATGTATAGGTATGAAGTGTGTGCATGCGTGTACCTGCATTAATACGACTATAAGAAGCATGTTTCTTTCTTCTGAAGTAACATGAGAAGCTTCTGAAGTAGTGTATTAGACAGCATTAACTTAGCTAAACAGTCATTACACTTTGGTGTGTGTGTGTGTGTGTGTGTGCATGCATGAGAGGGTGAATGAGTGTGTAATGTGGTGCATATGTTCTGTGGCTCTTTGTGTTTGTGGACCGAGGACTGGGAGCGGTTATGAAAACAGCGTTACCCAGAGTACAGTTCTCCTGGATCACAGGCTACAGCCCCAGGGGGTTGTGGGATAGGCTGGGCCACTGTAGGGAGCGGATAGACCTGACAGTGACTCCCAGAGAGTGTGCGTGTGTGTGCGTACGTGCGTGCGTACGTGCATACATACATGTTTTGTTGACCCCAAATGAGCGGGAAGTAAGTGACATCATGGTAAACTAGATCAAGCTGTTTTCAACATGACGCTATAATCACCTTTGACGTTCCTGCTTGTATATGCGTGTATGTGTGTTTGTTCACAACCAATTCCATATGTAGTAGAAGGGAGTGCATCCCGACTAGGCCAAATGCCTGTTTTTGTACCTTTTTGTGAATTTCAGGATGTTACTCTTATAGCAGAGTAGCTGGTTTTAAAAGGTGATTTATTATAGAATGGTGGAGCAGTCTTGTTTCCATACAGCAGGTGGTGCCACAGTGTCTAAGAAGTGGGCAAGGATCACCATGTGCAGCACACCAGCAAACATAACAAACCATCTGTTATTATGTCAAAGAAGAGTAGGCAACATTTTAGGGTACTTTCAGCAACGTGATGTCTTTTGATGACAAATCCTCCAGATGTAGTATCTTAAAGCTAGGATAAGCAGATAGTTTTAGGCATCATTGGGCAAAAATTCCATAATAAATAACCTTCCAGCATATTGTAATTCAAGTGTTCTGAGAGAAAACTAGACTTCTGTACCTCATCATAGCTCTGTTTTCAGGCTTTAAAAAAATCTAGTCCGTGACGGGAGACTTTGGCCAATCACAGGTAATTTCAGAGAGAGAGAGTTCCTATTGGCTGTTCATTCAATGGAGACAGCTGTCAATCACTCGCGAACTCCGATCAAACGGTCAAACTAGTCAGTGCTGATCAAATATGAAATCTGTTACTGTAATGCCTATTTCTCGCGTAAAATGTTTTACGAAAGTTTTTATAAAGTTTGGTCCGGCTGGTGGGCGGTGTTTGGTGTTTCCTCAACTGATCTCAACATGGCTGCCGGGTCTCAGACTTTCTCATTTCACAGCTAGACAGTACACTACAAGATGTTTTTTGAAAACATTTGAGGCGAGAAATAGGCATTACAGTAACAGAATATTGATTCATATTTGATCAGCGCTGCCTAGTTTGACCATTTGATTGGAGTTTGCGAGTGATTGACAGCTGCTCAGAGACGGCAGGCTCCCGCTCGGCTCCGATTGGTTGTTTTCCTCCGGTCTGTGAAGTCTTGAAGATGACGTTAGGAACAGCGGAGGAAACCAGAGGACACAGAGGCACATGATTTTTTTCAGATTACCTGTCTCATGCACTACTGTCAGGACATAGTGGCCGTTTTATAAAAATAACTTTTTAAAATCATATTTGCTCCAATTCTACCAACTGCTGCTTTAAGATCTATATGCAAATATATCCTCCATAGGTCGTATCATATAATACTAAAAAAAACTGGACAACTAAAGTATTTATCTCTAACACATATTGCAATATCAGTATTCCCCCACATGCCCCTAAGCTAACCTCTGTGCTTCATCTTTTCTATTGTGCCTTCGGTTTCAGTTCTGTCTTTCATCAACGTACATGATGCTCATAATCCCTTCCTTCTTTCTGTCGCTATCTCACTAAATCCCCCATACTCTGCCTCATTGTCTTCTCTAATGCTCTGTGTGGCTTTCATTTTCTCCTTTGTCCTCCAAACCTTCTAGTAACATTACAGCTCTTCACATCTGGGATGCACCTGTCATGATGGGGAGTCAGTTTTCTCATGAGACCTCAGTCTCTCTGAAGTTTTTTAAAAAACCAAAAACAAAACACATTTAATAAGTAAATATTTACCTGCATGAGTTATAATGTGCAGATTCTGGAGCTGTCCTTTGAGCTATGGTTTCACTCAGACTTTATTATCCAAAATGGAAACATTTGGGTGCAGTACAGCGTGCACCCATAATATATTGATAACAGAAATGATGTAAAAAAGAATACAAATGAACACATTCAAACAAATGAACGCTTTGAAGATTAAGAAAGTGAGTATAAGAATATGGGAGTATGAGGTGAAGAGTCTGTTACAGTTTAGCAGCAACATACCAACAGCATCATTTGTCAGTGCCTCCCAAAACCATCACAAATCACTGTTGCAAAAATAAAAAACATTTTCTGATCTGACAACGCTATGGTTACGGTTTGTTTGGCTTGAGGCACAAAAACTACAAAGTCTGACATATTTTTGACCCATCCAACCACCCCGAGCTTGTCCCACAGCAGACTTTGTGGCAACAGACAAGAGTCATGATTCTTGCGGCCACTAGAGGGCTTTGTCACCTGAATGTAAACATACAGTCTCCGGAGTATACCTTTAGAAATCCTAAGTTTGGTGTTTCATGTTCTAATTTAGCCTCCATGGGTTGAGAAATCCTACAAGAGATATTTTCAAGACCCAAAACCAATGGGACTTGTTGGTGTTTGGTTGCCTGTGTGTTAATGGGTGGGAGGCCAGTGAGGGAACACGCCCTTTGCTGCATTTGTGACTCTATTAATGGTCGGCTGGGACGTGGCTCTCACTTAGTTGCATCTTGTAGAAGTTGACAGTGCCAGGAGCTGTGGTACACGATGGGAACTGGGCTACAGTGAGCGAGGACTAAATGGGACAGACTTAAAGGTGCAGTGTGTAGGATTTGGCAGCATCTAGTGGTGAGGTTGCAGATTGCAACCAACCAACCAACTTCTCCCGTGTGCCAAGCAATGTAGGAGAACTATGGTGGCCGATGCCAAAACCTGTAAACATGAATGGCCCTATCTAGAGCCAGTGTTTGGTTTGTCCGTTCTGGGCTACTGTAGAAAAATGGCGGCTTGCTCTGTAATAGAAAGATATAAACGGCTCATTCTAAGGCAACGAGAACACAACAATTCTTATTTTTGGTGATTATACACTAAAGAAAACATACTTATCAATATTATGTTCCAATTCTGCCAATGGAGTCCCTAAATGCTACACACTGTTCCTTTAAAAATGGACAAAATTAACTGTGGCATTCTGATGACCACAAAGTAAACATCATTTGGCCGGCATCACAAACAGAACACATACAAAGTGTCCGCTAACTGTGCCAACGGGTGACTCTCAGCTGATAATTAATTTCAAACACATACTCATCTGTGTTTATTATCTACTCCAACAATTTACGTGAGTTACCACAAGCAACCATGGACGTATTCGGCTGAAAGTCACCAGTTAATACTGCTAGCAGAGAGTGGAGTCACTACAACCTGCCACTGCAGTAATGGCGGCGCCGATAGACGGCGGAACACACAAAGCGTCGGTCGCCGAATTTGTCTATAGAATGTGGAAGCATTGCCCTGAAGGGGATTATTTCACAACAATGACCTGGCTAGCTGTACATTATCCCGCTTATTACACAACTACTTATCTAAGAAATCAATATTTGGACACAAAAACGGTCTGCCAGAGTCCGACATTTGAACTGCGCCCATAGCAACGGTCTGTTATACATAGCAGCGGTCTGTTATAGAGAAATTACAGACCGCAGAACACCGTGATTGACCAATCTCCAGCCTGTGTTGTCAGTTTTTGGATGTTTGAACCTGTAACCTGAAGGACTTTCGTTTTCCTCTAATTCCCATCGGCAGTGGTTGCTGTATTTAACCATACTCCTCTGCCTTAGCTACAATTCCCTGCAGGTGTTGCACTGTCACTACAGCCTCCTGATTCATATTTACTTCTTGTTCATTTTCCTGTCCATTGCAAAAAAAAAAGTTTGTTTTTGTTTGTGTGTGCAAATACAATGAGTGTGTGTAATGTGTTACAGTGTGTGTGTGTCTTGGCTAGTCTGTGTGAAAGGCTGGATTGTCCTCAGAGCAGCTCTGAATAATTGTTTCCAAAGCCTGTTGCCGTGGCAGCGAGAGGACGAAGGGATCTGACCAAAATACAACCACATAAATCTGCACTTAAAAGGGAGCTGCCCCGTGGCTCGTCTTTGTGTGTGTTTGTGTGTGTATGTGTTTGCTTTTACACTTCACAAAGCAACCGTAAAATATGATGTCTATCCTTTTATGACTTTGAATTTGATTACCGGTGCATTATTGATGAAGTGGTGATGGCGTGAGCATTATGAGCGTTGTTTAGGGGGAGACTAGCAGGAAAGGCTTGTTTATTGATCAGCATTGGAAATCAATGCAAACAATATCCTTTGCCTCTCCTTTTGAAATAATTTCGTGATGTCGACGCCAGAGAACATAAACCTGACAACCATGAAAACATGAAAACAGAGAGAGAGAGACGGAGGGAGGGAGGGGTGGGCAGCAACTTGTTTCTATTAAACAAAGGCCGGGGCATTGTTCTCCGAAAAGGAAAGATCCAACACAAGAGGCGTTATTGATGACCAAGACCTGCTGCCTCTTTTGCTCTGTGTGTGTATGTGTATGTGTATGTGTGTGTGTATGTGTGTGTGTGTTTGCCATAAACCGCCAGCATGCTAATATACAAAATGTCGCTTTGTGGAAAGGTGGAAATTACACATTGATTGGAAAGTTGCTCTCTGCCCCCTCTATTGTTGAGCTGCCAATCTGTCTGCATCGAATAATAAACATCAGTGAGAGTGTGTGTCTGTGTGAACCGGAGGTCACTACGCAGCCTCTTCTTCTCTTTGTTCAACAATAAACATTAAGGAGGGTGTTTTAACCATCTGAGACGCACACACACACACAGGTCAGTGTTCGGATGACGTCTATGCCGCTTTCCCACAGTTCTGGAAAACTACAGACGTGGGAACAGGCATCACTGATTAAACCTGAAACACAAACACACATATTATGCATCTTAACAATTTGATACACTATCTTGTCCTTTTGGTGTAAGTGATGTTGTTTTCCGAAACAGTTGTTGATGGGTGAATAAAGAGAACTGGATACAGCGTAGGAGGCAGGCTCCCGTTCATTCCTAAGAGAGTTATTTACTCCTCTTCATCACCTTCCGGTAATAAGGCTGCAATGAGATTACTCCATCGCATTTTGTCCGTGGCAACATGCTGCTCTTCTCTCTCCCCATGACAGGAGCATCGTGTCCAGCAGCTCCTCCAACTTTAAGACGCACCAGCTAGCAGAGACAATTCTAGCGTGTTGGGGGCCCATATGCAAAATCTATACTTTTTATATTTAAAAAATATTTTATTTTAACTTAGCTGCATTGTTAACATCAAAATAATAACAATAATAATACAAATTTAATACTAAAATGTATTTTATTATACATTTTTTAATAAATAATAAAAATAAATAAATATATAAAATAAATAAATATATAAAATATATTTTTTTATATTTTGGATAAATTCTAAATTTACGAACGAAAATAAACCACTTTTAATGTTCGATTTATGTTAAAGGTCACTTTGAATGATTAACTAAAGATTTTAAATTTGGGACGGTGCACATTCATTTCGGGATGACTTAGGTTGTATTTCTGGACGGTTCTGGGAGGATGGTGAAAAAAGTTAGTTGAGAGCCATGCTGTGTGACGAGCTGAAGGTTTGAAATACTTTCATGTTGTTTTCATCCTGAATTCAGAAACTCTTCTTAATCAGTAGTTTTAGTAATGCTTAAAATGTTAATCCTGGTTGATTTGGCAACAAATGTAGTTACCAAGTACTCTAGTGATGTAGTTTTGCTCTTCCATAAAGTTGGACGAATCACAAGTAAGTCAAGACAGGAATGAAAGGTCAGTTCTTTCTTTTTTAAAATGAAATCTAAAATTAAATAGAGGGGCAAGGCAGTGAGAGAGAGAGAGACAGAAAGTTCCCAGAAAAGTTGGATAGCTGGCATCTGCAAAAATTCTCAAATTAAAGGGCCGAACAGTATTGCATGAAGAATAACGGTTCTTTTGTGACTCTGATTCCCCCTATAGCAGCAGTGTATTTTCGATATCTTCTACTTTAACAGTAGTTTATTGAGTTCTCATGTCGGGCCAACAAAGCACCCACTGAATTGAATTAGGATACCGAGCGTGAGAGGAGACCGTGCTGCAGACAATGTAAGGGATTTGGAGTATGAGGATGAAAAGAGGAGCTCTGAGATGTGAGAGCATGATTGGGAAAGATGGGAGAATGTCAAGGGGCTTTTCTGGTGTGTGAGAGACCTAATTGAGTTAAGAGACATCACAGGAAAACGTACGGGAAGTTATACCACCACCAGTAGATGATCGCTGTCCTCTAGAAACACACTGCTTAAGTATTTTTTATTAGAAAGTAGTTTGTATCAGAAAACATTTGATCCCATTTCAGCTAACTTGCAAAAAAGATGCTATACTAAATGATACAAATGGCTGCAAAAGATGCCTCTCTTGGGAGGGTGTTCTCTGAAGTCTGAGCCATAATGTGAACCATATAACCCCCATCTGGATCTGCCAAAGGATGCTATGTTAGGGAAGTCTACTTTTATTTGTATTGTCTGTAACATCCATCACGACTGAGTTTAAATTGAAGTAGATGTATGTTGTAATGCGAAACCCAGAGGCAGCATTGGAGTTCAAAAGAAGCTATCTGATGAGGGTGATTCCTGATACCGGATGGTTCCAGTGAGTCAGATACTGGTCAATACAAAGACATGCACTCACTGGCCATATTCTTGGGTACAGCTAAATTCAATTATATGTTAAAGCTAAGATAAGTTTAGATAGAGAGTGGTTATTCCTGATAGAATATTGATCTGTAGACTATTGCTATATAATTGTAAGGTAGTTTATGGTAAAGTTGGGGCGCCCCATGTCTTTGGGATTAAGACACCGATCATGAACCGCAACATCCCTGGTTCAAGTCTTTGTTGCATGTTTCCCCTCATTTCCTGTCATCTCGCTACTGTCACTATCAATTAAAGTAATTAGATGCCAAGATATTCGTGGTAAACTACTTTAATGATATAATGAGACACAGTGGTGAAAACAGAAGTTCATAGAGAAGAGTTCAAGTGGGAGAGTGGAGCCGATGTGGCAAACCAATGATTGTTTTGAGGTTGTGTTTGATGGATTAGAGTGAAACTCTTCAGGCATGGAGAGTATTTCATGTGAGGGAAACATAGTGATCCAAAAAGTGGTTGTTAAATCTCTTCTTGCTCCACTCCACCTCTGCCAGTGGCGTCAACGGCTGACAAAATAAAAGGGGTTGTTGTTTCATATTTTCAATTTTTTACTGGTTGTTGTCTAAATCACAGCTGTTGTTTTTTTGCCCTTTTTGTTACTTTTGTCTTTTTCTTTCCGGCATATAAGACCATCCTGTGACAAATCATATTGTTTCCTGTAACAGAGGAATTCTTTGAATATAGTTTTGAGCAAACAATATACTTTTCCCTCCACCTCTCGCTGTTACTATGAACCCCTTTTGGATCACAACACCAGGTCCATTCCTACAGTGTAGATCTGAATAAACTCATAGGGGAAGTTCTTCTTTGAGTTTATGTTATAACTGTTAGCAACACATTTTAGCAAAACATAAATCTGCATTAATTGATTTTTTTGTTTGTTGGCCTGTTATAGAGGCAGTGCAACAAGCTGTAAACACAACATTAACTTATCACCTTACAAAGTTGATATGGTGAACATGTAAGCAAACAATCATGTGCTGATTTACACACTGACTATGTTTACATGCACAA
Source organism: Sebastiscus tertius (assembly GCA_916701665.1). Taxonomy (NCBI): domain Eukaryota; kingdom Metazoa; phylum Chordata; class Actinopteri; order Perciformes; family Sebastidae; genus Sebastiscus; species Sebastiscus tertius. The sequence continues at coordinate 17,154 of CAKAOH010022061.1, forward strand.
AATATTGTTTTTTTTATCCTACTAAGCTGTTTACATGGCTAATGAACATGAATATTCCACTACTATTCCTGTTTACATGCAGCCATGCATACTCATTGTTGGACTGTGCAAACACAGCCTCCCTCTTTCATTCCTTCAAATCACCTTCTCGAAAAGGTCGGAGTTGCGATATTTGTGCATATCCAAAAATATCCTGTTGATATCCAAGTCCTTCCTAAAGTTTAAAAGTAGGTGTGTTTCTCCCCTTTTGACCAGAAATGTGGTCTTTTCTTTTGACCGTGCATCTCTGCAAACTGCCAGGTAGTTGGTTTGCGTACAACGCACACAGATGGCTGTAAACAGGCAAGAGGCCGTTGGGCCGTGTGTCGCAAACTGCTGTAAAAACCCCAATTAAGATGCGTATTCTGAATGTGCTGTATACATACAAAGTATGCTCCTAAAACCTAAGTAATATCAGCATATCCCACATGTCTTAATCAGAAAATGATCCATTCAGAATAAAGCCTAATTCAGAATATCCAAATGGAATATGCTGTTTACATGACCCGCATCAAATTCAGGATCATATTTGGAATAAGAGTGGAATATAAGTGTGCATGTAAACGTAGTCAATGTAAAAAATATAAAAAAATATTAAGGACAGATGTAACAACAGTCCAGATAGAAGCGTGTGCATGCTTGGTAATAGACCGTCACTAATATGAAAAACAGTTTTTTCTTACATAAGAACATAATGTTACACTGAGTCAGGATTTGGACCTGAGAGATCATTCCATACAGGGCGTTCGTTGCAGGGATTTTATTTGTGGAGCAGGGCTATCTCTCTCTCTCTCTCTCTCTCTCTCTCTCTCTCTCGCTCTCTCTGTGTGTGTGTGTGTGTGTGTGTGTATGTGTGTGCGCGCTCACTATGAACATAACACTCAAATCAAAAACATGTTTTTCACTACTGTGTACTGAGCTTACAGAGAGAGTAGGACAGAGAGCACTGACACACACACACACACACACACACACACTGGTTGCCGGTTAGATCATAGAATCCACCAGTGGTCTGTCTTGCTTACTTTGGCCCCTGTGTTTCTTTCTTTGTTATCCCTCTCTCCATCCCTTTGCTTTGTTATCCATCTCTTGGTCCATCCTCCCTTCTTCCCCAACGTCTGGCTGTCTTTTTTATACACGATCAAAGGCTCAACCCTTCCCTGTGCACACACCGCACAACACAAGTATGTGCAACACTCCCGCTCTGTCTGCCATGCACACACATACATACGCAAAAACTCTTCCTTTGAAATGCTCTTTATAGGCTGATTTGAGTTATTCACTCATTCACACACCAAATATTTGTAATTAAATGGGCATATATGTGTGTTCTGAGGTGTGGTGGATGGGTTTTGGTCCAGATGTGTATCTTGTTTTTAATCAGCAGACCAGCAGTGATGACTCCCTGGAGACTGTAAAGAATGTCTACCATCACTTTCTTTCTTTCTTTCTTTTTTTTACTTCCTCACTTTCTCCTCACAGTATTTAGCCCCGCGCTTAAACCAACTTCTGGCTCGCTCTATAAAAACAAAACCTTTTGGCTAATCAAATCCTCACCATCTGTTCCTCGATCCCTTCAGACGTTCAAAACTTGCCCTCTCTTACCACCCCTGCTGCTCACACTCAGTCATACCTATAACAGTATATGAATTTTAAAACGTATTTACTACCCAAGCCCACAGCAGCTGTATTCATTTTAATGTGGATTGCATAATATCTTGCAGTAGTGTTAATGCTGCACTGCGCGCCCATGTGAGCAAATATACAGCTGGTTTAATGGGTAACATTACTGGTGCAACAGTGTCATTTATAATAAAAAAAGAAGCCAGACCCTGGAACACCAAGGTTGAACTTAAAAACAGCTAGGTTGAATGCATAAAATTTAAGCAATTTTGTTACACCGACACTTATTATACGTGTCATTCATGTTGATTCAGGGCCCTGTTGTGATGGGAGTACCAGCCACCTTCCATTGGCAGAGCGTAGTGGGCGGGAGGGAGTGTAGACCTGGATGAGGGAGATCAGGTAGGCGGGAGCTGTTTTTGTTGCTTCTGTTGTTGCTTTTTGTCTTATGAATATTTGAAGTATTGGATTATTGTTGCAATATACTGGCCATATTTTCCTTATTTCCCTGAAATAGTTCAATTATTTTTAAGCAATTATCAGCTAACAAATCTGCTGCACAGAATGCTGTTTGCTTGTTTATTCAAAGTTTAATAAAATTATTAATATGTGCCGCGCATCCAAATTGCACCAAATTTGACACTGCTCTCCCTTGGGTCCACAGCAATACACCTGCGAAGTATGAAGCAGATCGGATGAACGGTTCTCGAGACATGCAAGAACACACAGACCGAGATTCCTTGCTTTATAGTTAGACAAGTGCAGTGCCTGTTGCGGAACGGGCCGCTTGCTTGGTTCCCGGTTTTACTGCATGCAGCGTTATCGGGCGGTGTGTCCATTCGGAGCGGGCCGATTGCTTGGCATGCTCGTCTCAGTCTGCAGAACCCTGAAGCCCCGCCCCTGCTGCCTCACAGTGGGCCGTTCCCATGTTCATTCATAGTTTATTAATATTGAATGTGTTGCATGTCCAAATTGCACCAACTTTGACACCGCATGCCCTTGAGTCACCAGCAATACACCCGCCAAATGTGAGATCGATCGGATGAACGGTTCTCGAGATATGCAAAGGACACACACACACACACACTTACATACAGACACACAGAGATTCCTTGCTTTATAGTTAGATATTTCTATGCGTCTCAGTGCATGTGTGTGTGTGTGTGTGTGTGTGTGTGGATATCCAGCACCTCTCTGTGGTCCAGTATTCAGTGTGAGGTTTCTGGGGGCTGCAGAGTTGTATTTTCTTCTTAGTAAGATGAATACTGCACTTCCTTCTCCAGTTTAAATAAACCAACCACTTTCTAATCAGACATGGCAATCACAGCGGTGAGGCAGGCAGGTATTTGCACATTCAGCACTGAGTCTGAGAACACACACACTCTTGCAGAAAACTTATGTGTTCACCATTGCGATTACGTACAGTAGCATTCACACACCTAAACATGGTAATAAAATAAAACAAATGGTTAACCTGCTTTATCAACATAACTAGAAACACAAACTGTACACAATACCACAGCTTCCACTACCATACAGTAAATGTCAGTGCTGTGGTTTTGTCTCCTTTGAGGTTGTGCAACCTGCTCAGAGTTGAGACGGAAAATACACTGTGCTTGATTCCTTTACGAGCTCTTACAACAGAAAATGTAAGTGGGCCAACAACTTTAACTTAATACAGTAAATTATACCGTGATCCTGATAAGCAAGTGAGTTCCAGACCTTTGCTGCAGTTTAATAATGCTCCTTTTGTCCGAGGAGTGTGTGTGTGTGTGAGGAATCTAGCACTCAGCAGTGGTGATAGCATCTTAACTTGGCAGATGCTCGTCCTCTGCGTGTGTGTTTCAGCGTATCATTGCCATGCAAGTGCATTTTAATGACTTTTTGTCCATTTATATACTGTATGTGTGTATTTTGGTCTGAGAGCGTATGAATAATTTTTTGGGAAGGCTCATGTTAGTGTGCATTTTTCTTATAAATATGTGTGTGCATGGGTTTACGTGCATATGAAGTGTGTGTGTGTGGTTATGTTGGCAGGGTGTGTGTTGTGCTAGTCTGGCCCCTGTGGTTTTTACGATGTATATCAGGCAGCTGCTCGGTCCAGCATCTAAAAGATCAGAAATAGAGCTGTTATTCTAGCAAAAATGGTAACTGTGAGATATACAGTTTCACACACACCCACACACCAGTGTACTACGCACACACAAGTGTACCATGCACGCTCACAGACGGGCACACACACACACACACACACACACACACACTGCTTCTGTTCCCAGCTCTCGATGCATTCCTCAGTCTGCGTTGACCTTTCAACCGAGAGGTCAGATAACATCTCAGGGGATGTTCTCTACCGGCTGAGTTTTTCCTTGAATTGTTGACTTAGCAACACTAATTGGTCTGAATTGAACTTCACGGAGGCGTTTCACGGAAAGGTATTCACCGCAGATATTTCTGACTCTGACTGAGGCTTGGGGGATTTCGCTCCCCAATATTTTCGCTTTATTCCCCGCCTCAGGCTGCTCAAAGGAGGAATGTACATGAATATAGGAGCACACACAATTATTTTCTCGAGAAAATTGAGTGTTGGGTTATAAGTATTACGACCTAAGTCTTATTGTTTGTTATCAAGGATAAATGTCAGCCATAAAATAACCTTTCTTTCTTTCATTCCTGTGAAAATCAACAGATACTGTACTTTTTGATCCAAAAGCAACAATATTTGTGTGCACAGAGCACGGAGAGACACACACATAGTATACACACACACACACACACACACACACTGAGCTGCAAGTCATGTCTCAATCAGTGTAAGCTGATCCTTGTCATCTGGTTTTGGTTTAGATAGAGCCCATTTCAAGACTGATTTGATCTAAGTTCACCCTGTGGTGTTTCTACTCTTCCAAGGCCTATGTGACTCACTCACACACTGCTTTTCTAGCAGCACATTACACACACAAACTCACCGCTCGCACCGGTAGTGAGAGAAATAGAGATATTTCCTGCGCACTCCTGTCGCTTGACCCCGTGTCCCAATATGTTAATCATTTCCTGCTGTATAATCCAATGAAATGGTTGAATTCACGGACTTATTAGATTAGTCGGACTGGTGTCCATGGCGAGGAAGCAACAGCAGAATTAGATCTGGACTCAATTCAGTGGAGGACTGCTTCCATTACAGACTCTTAACCCTGTTGTTTTTTCGTTTTTTTTTTCATTTTATGAAATATATGTAAATTCTTTCCTCAAACTTAAAACTTACAGAAGATTTTTTTTCAAAATTTCATCTTCCCAGCTTCAAGAGGAACCATTTGGAAAAGTTTAGCTTTGTACTTTTCTGCTTGGGAGTCTAAATAGTGTTATTTAGCCACTCAAAAGGTGCAATGAGATGAGATGCCTCTAAAAGTCCATAAGCTTGTTTTTCAGTACATTTGGTATCCATAATCTTGCAAATACCATATCGAAATGTTAACGCAACTTGTGATAATGAAGGTTGTAGCAGGCTCAGTTTTAGGTAAACTGGCATCATATGAAACTAGAAAACCTAAGGAATCCATTGGTACCAACCATGCCATTATAGCTTGTTGTGAAGGAGGCTAAATAACGCTCCAAACTTGTGCTAAATTTTGGCGAGGAAAAACTGTCACGGCCATTTTCAAAGGGGTCCCTTAACCTCTGACCTCAAGATATATGAATAAAAATTGATTCTTGTTGATACCCACGAGTCTCCCCTTTACAGACATGCCCACTTAATGATAATCTCATGCAGTTTTGGGCAAGTCATAGGCAAGTCAGCACACTGACACACTGACAGCTGTTGTTGCCTGTTGGGCTTGAGTTTGCCATGTTATGATTTGAGCATATTTTTAATGCTAAATGCAGTACCTGTGAGGGTTTCTGGACAATATTTGTCATTGTTTTGTGTTGTTTAATTGATTTCCAATAATAAATATATACATAAATTTGCATAAAGCAAACATATTCTCCCATGTTGATAAGAGTATTACATACATGACCTTTTTTCTTACATTTTGAACAGATGTGTGATTAATCACAATTAGCTGTGGACAATCATGCCATATTATAAATATTTTATTCAACTGAGCATATTAAATATTGTCCAGCTTAAACATTCGTCTTTTTCAGGCAGTGAGCAGAACAAATGTAAATCTACCACCTTTGTCCTCTATATCAATTTGCTCCTCAATTAAACTTTGACCCCCACATTTCATTCCCTGACCTCAGGGACGACCCCAAATGTCTTCTTCCTGTCTACTTGGACTAAACAGTAATTGGGGCTCTAGTTCTGCTGAAGCCCCGAGGCTAAAGTAGACAAAATGGATATGCAGTCATGCTTCAACAACATTAGATGACACATTGAGTTGAGGGACAGCTGCTGTGTTAGCTTTCATAGCGTGGAAAGCCAAGACTTGTAGGCTGCACCCTGCTCAGTATGAATGGACTGAATAGACAAGGCTATACTGGGACAGAGAATGCACACACCTCTCGTTTTCCCTGCAGTAAACTCTCCACTTTCACTCCTCCTTTTTTCTTTTTCTCTCTGAGTTATAGTGTTCCCCTTCAACTCCTCTCCAGCGCTGGTTTAACAACTCCTCAGCATCATTTATTTATGCTTGGCCTGTTTGCAGCACCGGGATCTGATTGGCCAGTTGTCCCATTTTGGGGCCTGATAGTTAAAGCTCCATCATGTCTCAGAGGGCCTGTGTGCTTGTCTGTGTGTATTGGTGAATTATAGTGTTTCTGTGTGTATGAAGAGGAACACTGAGAGTTGAAACGAGCGAAAGAGAACATAAAACAGAATAAGACATGTAGCCAGAGGAGGTAAATAAAGAAAATTGAGGGAGGGATTCTCAAGAGTGGGTGAAACAGAAATTAAGAAAATGTGTGTTCGCTGTTTGGCTCTATTTTTTTGTAATAAGATCCTGACAGCTCTTTGTCTGTCCTCCTGCACCTGGCTGGGTGGGGGGTGGATATAGGCCTGAGAGGCAGATGTTGAATGAGCCCTTCTCTTTTGTGTCACAGTGTGTCTTTGTGTGTTTGAGTATAAGTGTGTGTGAGCGTTTGAAAATGGTCCTTGAACCTTGTTGAACCTGTTTTAAAACCTGTGTGTGATTGTGGGGGTTAAAACAAAGCATGTGTGCGTGTGCGGCCGTAGAGATGTCAAGGCGTATTTGCTCCGAGTCTCAGACCTGTCATTAGCTCCCCATCGTGTGTCTGAATGAAGTAAGCCAAACAGAGGAAACACACAGCAGCATGCGGGACCGACATTTACTGTGAGATCGTTAAATCCAACTGTTTTATTACCTTTCATTACCTAATTTTATTACCCTATGTGTAGCTAATTAAACTAAGATTTAAATTCAATAATTAAAATTAGATAAGGTCACTGCACAGTGAATCGTAATAAGTTAAATTAACATATGTCAGGATTTTGTTTACACTAATTAACTAATTAATATACCGAACGCTCACAGAGAAGTTTCCATTATAGCATCTGGAAGTTAAGTCGCCCTGCTTAAAGGCAACCGTCACTAAGAGGGTTGCGATGCTATTCGACCATTCGACATGGAGTTATAATGGAGCGCCCCTTAAAGGGTAACTTTTTTATTTTTCAACCTGGACCCTATTTTCCAATGTTTTTGTGTCTAAATGACTAATAGGGACAAGTTTCTGAAATTGGTCGAGTATTGAGGCATAACGCTGTAACCGGCAGCTGCGAGGTCAAGTGACGTAACGTTACGTCCACTAAAAGTGCTTGTTTTTGCCATCGACAGGCTCAGATTGTTATTATAAGTGTCTGATAACATTAGGAAAAGGATCCTATACAGACAAATTGTAATTTGTTATTGTGTCCAAGTCCCGCTCAAGGAGAAGTCACCGTTGTGAAATCTGAATATACTCTGGCTCAAATAAATACGGGCGGCCCATCATATTCAAAGACCTCATCCACATTGTCGAAATCATCTAAATATTCAATATTCATATTGCAAATGTTTTAGATAAAACACCAAGCTACGCCTTCTGTACTCCAACAAAACAAACTCTGCCCGGCTGGCACTCACGTTTCCACCATGGTTGTATTCCACTATTCCACCGTTGTCTTCTGGCAACACGTCACCTCGCCAGATTTTAGAACAAGACTTCTCTTTGAGCGGCTACTTCCATAATGTCAGATACTTATAATAACAATCGGAGCCTGTCATGACAAAAACAATCACTTCTAGTGGACGTTAATGACGGTGCCAGCTTGCCCCTATAGCACCATATTGCTGCCTGTGAGCTGCTGCCGTCTACGTCTCACTACTGAACAATTTCAGAAATTGTTGTCCCTATTATTCAGTTAGACACAAAAACATGGGAAAATAGGGTCCAGGTTGAGTTTAAGGGTATCGGGAAACACGAGACCTACACTAAAATATCTGTCAGCGAGCCAAAGTAAACAAAGTCCTAAATTTAAATAAAAAAACGGATATTTTCTCAAGAGTTGAAGGAGATTCGACAAGTGGAAAGATAGGGGTTACACGTGTTGCTGTGTGTCTGCTAAATGTGTAAGTAAGTGGATTTTTGCTGATATGAAAGTCTTAACTAAGTCTTTCCATCCACTTGTAGTAGAAAAATACCAATGCAGTTAAAATGTGATATTTTTTACTTTATTACCTAACCAAAGACCAAATCCATATTCTAACTGAGCACTGGCAAATGTGCTCCCCTTTGTGTGTGCACGCACACATGTTCTGTAGGCACACACTGTAAATAAATCCCAGCCGTGTGTTCCCAGGATATGATACACTGACAACACAACCTGCACGCATGGATGCACACTGAAGCGCGCACAATTTGCGGCACCATTCCATACAGGATATGAAACGGACTGATATAAACTGACTAAGCAGATAAGGTGGTGCTGCCCCGCTGGCTAAGGCATGGGATGAAAGCAGCAAAAATAGATGTAACATGGTCGTTGTCTTTATGTTACACAGTGGAATTTAAAAGGGCTTTGTAACCAAAAGACATACCAGTACTGTCCTTTTTATCAGTTGCCTGCTGCTGCTGGAGAACAGGGTTGATTAAAGGTGAAATTTGACTTTCTTATCAGCCCAAATTAGTTTTCTTTTTAAAAAAGGCTGAAAAGAGACAGAGCTGCGAAGCTGTCTGACAATTCTTGGTGGGCTCGGCACTATAAGCAACGCCTTTCACAAGAAGATCCAGCCAGGGTTGGTGCAGGATTTTAACCAAAAATAGAAATGTATTTAAAATGACCCATCACCGCCCAATCTTAATGAAGAAGTGTATCTAATATGTATATTTGTGTTTGTGTGTGCACATGATGGATGTAGAGGACATTATGTCATCACCCAGGGTAAACACTGAGTGAGTCATGCTTGGCCTTGGGTGGATTTCATTAACGGGCGAACAGCGCTCATCTTTATCACAACAATCTGAGAGCGAGATGAAGAGACGGACGTGACACAAGAGGGATTTAATGACGAAAAAGTTTGTGCAGACAGAGTTGTAAAGATATTAGAAATATGAAGAATAGAGTGACAGAGGGAGAGATGGAGGTAATGATAACGAGGAACCAGGAAGGCATTTTCATAAAGCAAGACTCTGCCCCTCCCTCCATCTTCTATCTCCATGGTGATCTGTGTGTGTGTGTGTGTGTGTGAGGAGGGCAGACTATAGAGAGAGAGAGAGAGAGGGAACATAACTGAGAGAAAATGTTAAAGGAAAGAAATAAAGAGTCAGTGGATGAGAGCAGAATGGTCAATTTCCTCAAGGTAGAGGTGGTAAATTATGGTTTCCCCTTTCTGACGGAGCTCTTTGACTGCAGCTTCTAACAATGACTGCAGTGAATACACACATTATGCTGAAGCTCAGATCTCTCATCCTCTGTGGTTTTACTTAATTACAGCAAAGTTCTAGATATTAAAACGCTTCTCTGATATTAATTTCTCATTTGTTTTTCTCGCTCTTCTCTCACACGAGCAAAGTGTCGCTCCCATATCAGCAATAAGTCGGTTGCAAATGAATTACACTTTTATTATGAAGACGCTGTAGCCTGGTGTCAGTGGGATTAAATGCAACGCTTGACGGTACATGGATAAAACATGCAATGCACATATGACACATGTGCTTGTATACAGACAGTCATGCTCCCATGGACGCTCACACGTCATTCATTGAATCTTGAAATGTTATATAATTGCTGAACTTGGTTGCTTGCAATCTAAGCAAACCTAAACCAAAGGAAGCAGTGTTAGTTAGCCATGCGCTGGCATATTTTGTGTGTGTTTGTGTGAGATGAAGAGCAGAAAAGTGGAATATACTGCAGGGACATCAAGTCTTCATACCTGAATGATGTATGTTGTTAGTGCAGAACAGTTTCTGATCTGCTGCAGCTATGGGAAAGGTATTTCTAATTAAGGCAACTATGTGGCTTAGTGTGGGTAAGGTCAGAGGAAAGGTCTCTTTCATGGTTAAAAGAAACTAAGGTTGGCTGTTAATAGGAGATGGGATACAAAGTCGAAATCACGCACTTTGTAGACCCACTCATCAATCCTGAACTCCCGTTGCAACACATTCTCGCTCCCATCTTGTCAAATACCGACACTTGGTTAGTGGCCCTATTCACTTCAAACTATGACACTCCAGGTACCCGTCTAGCGTCAGGTTTGGACGTGACAGGGTGTCAGTTTCCACTCGTTACATGCATCTCTTTTCAAAATTAACTTCCAATGTATGTTTACTTAGTTTTTAGGTTTACTTGGTTAGGTTTACTTGTTGTCATGGTAAATATTCACTTATTCTACAGCCTGATGGAGACACCAGTGTCAAACTCAGCCATTTATACATTGTTTTCCACACTAACTGGCAACTTGATCACTGACGACACAGAGATACCAACATTTTTTTTAAATGATTCATTGACATTTTTTTTTGAGGAAAAGCAATACTTTTATTTGGCACCTTTCTAAAAGCTCTGTGGATGTATTATTTTTTATCTACATAAAAATGTTATCAATATAACCTTTGAATATCGCACCTTCCAAAATGTTTCTACTTGACTTCTCTTTCTGTTCTGTAGAAAATAAATGGACCATAGTCACACCGAAGTCTACTCAGTTTGACCTCTAACCCCTGTATTTACTTATTTACACTGTGGTTATATATTGTATGTGTTTGATGCACATATTTTTACATATTTCTTATTCTTATTGATATTCTCTACATATATTGTGTTACATATATTATAGCATTATGTACAAAATTACATGTTACATACTCCTTTATTTCTATTTTCTTACATTTCTTTATGCTTTTATAGAAGAGCAACTGTAACGTCCCAATTTCCCTTCGAGGATCAATAAAGTATTTCTGATTGTGATTTGGTATTGCTTTTTAAATACTTTGTAATGATGTTAAGGCTCAAAACTAGACTAAATGTCTTGTAAGGATATTTTTGCTGCACACACAGACGCTGCGAAGACTACGACAGTAAACCAGATTGAATCTGCAGCCAATCGGACACCATGTATTTAGTATAACAACAAAGATAAATACTCTACCTTCTTATCTTTATGTGTGTGTGTGTGTGATTATGTGTGTACATTAATCACACACACACACACACACACACACACTAGATTTAAAGCATGTAAAGTTGATAATTATTATTTGATAATTACATAATTACCAAAGTGGTATAACAAGTAACTGGCTGACACACTTCTACACACCTGCACGTGTATTCAATGCCAACACACACACTCACACACAGTTACCATGGTTACCCCCTCAGGGGGCTCTGTAGATATCTGTGGTATCTCAGATCATCTACATTTCAGAATGCTGAAGGCAATTAGGATGAACCTGACCTCTCTCTCACACACACAGACACACACACACACACACACACACACACACACACAGTAGTTGAATCCCTCTAGAAACCAGTCTGGACTCAAACTGATCTGTCAGAAAATGAGGCCGCTCTTCTCACCTCTTAAAAACTGACTACATGGAGATACAAGGTTTTCAGCAGCTGCAAGCTCATTTTAGAAATTCACACACCTCCTCTGTCTGCGCTGCATTTGAAGCTGAACCCGGTGTATGAGAATAGATCTGAGATATCAGCTGGGAAATGTACAAAGTACATCGATAGTGTGTCTGTGTGTGTGAGAGAGAGAGAGAATAGGAGATGGAGAGTGATGAGGAGACAGCTAAAGGGAAGTGAGAGGAATGTGATGCAGGGAAGCTGCAACAGGAACATCTGTTCATCCAGTGCAGATACTGCAGTAGATATTGTCAAGTGTGTGTAGTGTGTACGCACATGGGCTTGCACGTGTGTGCTTCTACCTGCAGGAAAGAGAATTAGTAATGTTTTTTTTTTTTTATTCTGCAGAAAAGAAAGTTCAAGATGCTCTCTAATACTTCAAGTTTGTATTTTTGCTTCTTCATCACGTTCCATTTCTAAATCTCTCCTCATCTTTCTTCCATCTTTCTAACATTTTAAGGAGTGAACGGGCTCGGCAATTTCCTCTTGGCTGAATTACCTCCATACAGGGAGACATTTGTCTAAATGCACTGTTGAAGTCAGCTCTCTCGCTCCTGAGGTGGAAGCAGATCATGCTGTTAATCACCTCTGAAACAAATACACCCCATTTAAACACACTCCAATCGATACACATTCACAGTATCACACACACACACATACACACATGCTATCAGGCTGGTTTGGTTCCAGCTGCACAGAGTTGTTTGTCTGTTCCTGCTGTACTGCAGAAGCTGTTTATTGGGCCTATTGTGTGTGTGTGTGTGTGGGTGGGTGTGCAGCTGGTGAGCCGAAGCACCGGTGGAGGCCGGCGCTAATGACCCCATCCGTGGAGCGAACGCCTTGTGGGAATGGCAGACCTCAAAAGAGCTGCAGAGGATCATGGGACGGGACCCGCGGTGCCTCAAAGAGACTCCACAAACCATGGCATTAACTCACAGCGCTGCCAATTAGCGGTGTGAGTCTCTCTGGGTTTTGCCTTTTTGCAGACCAAGCCTGTGTCCGATTGTAATTGCACAGGCTTAACAAGATTAGTTTTAGCTTGTTTAGGTGTCAACTGAGATGGACAGCACAGAACACTGAGAGACACGATGTTTAAAGAACCATGATATTTAGTATAGTTTTCAGTGGCAGAACTTTTGATATTCAACCTAATCTAAAATTGAACCTAAAACCGACAGCCACTTTAAAGCCACTTAGTGGCAGCAGAAACAAGTTCTGAACACAAAATTGACCTTAAGTTGATATGCGAAACTTATTAGCAAACAGTTACAGGGCAACGTTAACAGCATAGACTGTATATGAAACGTGGACGTAGTCACCGTGACGTTACCCATTGGCTTGTGACGTTACCCAGTCGTTTTGAAGCCTCGAGTTTAGCATTTTGGTCGTCACAATCTTGGTTTTTGGCCGTTGCCATCTTGGTTTTTTGCAACCAGAAGTGACACGAGAGGTTGGAGCCAAGTCCAACCGAAACACTGAATAAGACATTTTTAGGCGACCAAAATGTTACAATTAACTTTCATGAACTGAAAACACACTGTGCCAGACCGGACAACGCCGTGGTAGTGACCTGTCAATCACAAGGTAGCCACGCCCTAAAGCATCCCCTGCTTTATTGTCTATTTGACTCTAGATGGGACCAAAATGTACTAAATGAACATCATGCTGTATTGAAGAAGACTTGAAACTAGCGATTGAGACCATAAACTCATGCTTAAAATGTTTACTGAGGTAATAAATCAAGTGAGAAGTAGGCTCATTTTCTCATAGACTTTTTGCAACCAGAGGAGTCGCCCCCTGCTGGCTATTAGAAATAATGCAGGATTAAGGCACTTCCTCATTGGCTTCACTTTTCAGACCCGGAGATTGCCAATTGATTTGGAGTCACGTTTCTGGCCAACTGGCAAATGAAAGTCCAATATTCATTCTCTTTTAGCTCTGTTTTTGGTCTCTACCAACTCCTGAGGCAAATATCTGGCTCTTTAGCTGCTAAATGCTCCACTATATTCACCAGCAGCTAGTGTCTGTAAACAAGCAAATGGACAATGCAGCGATATCTGAGGGATCAATAATGTTTCTGGAAATGGGATATTGATCTGGCCTCTTCTTTGCTAATTTAATAAAAACTATGCTTAGATTGCCCCAAATTCAGCATCCGACCATTAAGATTAACTTTAGTCTTCCTGGATTTCTTAGGCTTCTGAAACAGCAGTTAGATAATGGCACTTTATCTTTCAATTCAAATAAATAAAACAAGACCGTTTTAAGCTCCTCTTGGCAGCATTTTAAGATCTCGGGGGGGAAAGCTACTTTGTTTCACTGTAGGATGAAAGATTGAGTTTATCTTTAGGTATCATCTTCTAAATCAGGTCCTGCAGTGCAGACTGAAGAAAGACAGGAGGACTCAAAGAAAGACAGGACTGCAGTGTCCTTAAAGGAACAGTGTGTAACATTTCAGGGGATCTATTAGCAGAATATAATATTCATAACTATGTTTTCATTAGTGTATAATCACCTGAAACTAAGAATCGTTGTGTTTTCGTTAGCTTAGAATGAGCCCTTCATATCTACATAGGGAGCGGGTCATCCTCAGGGAGTCCGCCATGTTGCTCCGCCATGTTTCTACAGTAGCAGAGAATGGACAAACCAAACACTGGTGGCCAGCATATTTCTCCGAAACTACGGTAAACATGAGCCACAGAGTGCAAAACCGTGGTACCACCAGCTACCATCTGACTTCCGTCGCACTTAAAGTAATGTTATTATGGTAAGCATGGCCTCTGAGAGAGGCAAATGGCGTTACCGCGGTTTTGCACTCGGCGGCTCACGTTACCGCAGTCTTTGAAAGGGAGGAGTGAGCGGAGGAGTACTCGGTTGCAATCTGCATCCACACCACTAGATGTCACCAAATCGTACACACTGTCCCTTTAAGAAACTTCACAACCAACTTGTTCAAAATAGAAAAAACACCTTAATCTATCCCTCTTTCCCTGTTTGTCTGTGTTGCCCTCTTTATAAACCTTTCTATACTTTTTTTGTCATTCTATTGCTGCTGCTCTCCCTCCGTCTCATCTCTCACTCTTAACTCACCACCTTCCCATTTATCTCGCTTTTTCTCTTCATTTGGCCTTTGCTCTTTTCCTGTCTTGAACCCTTTCTTCAAAAAGCCCCCCCTCAGTTCTCCTCCCACCATCCTCCTCTACCACCGATGTGGCAGAGGGAGTAGCAGAGAGGGAGGGAGGGAGGCTACTTCTACATGTGTTGAATAATACATGCCTGAGCCGAGCAGGCTGACATGGATGGAAGAGAGACTGTTGAGTTGGATATAGAGTTTTGATAGCGTGTGAATATGGAGCATTTATTATGATGAGGTATGAGCAGGCAGGTTAGTTACAGAGTGGAAATATGATATTCAATAAATCTATTAGATTCACACATACAGAAGGGAAAAGTGTAGCAGCAAATGTTAATTTTTCAGATGCACGTGCGTTCCTAAATGTGCACACAGACCACCATCAACACGTTGACAGCCAGTGCGGTGTGTTAATGGTCAAACCTCACTTGTGTGGTAGAGGTATTGACCGTACTCTCATCTGACATATGAGGAAGCAGAGTGTGTGCGTGCACTCCTGCAGGTTCAGATCTGACAGATAGTTGGGGTCACTCCTACCCTGTAGCCCGCTGACCTCATCAGACAGTGTTGAATTATGGGTAGTGGCACTCAGGTCTCACGGCTGTCTCTCTGCTTAGGGCGCAGAGATAGTGAGTCATCTCTCAGTCACACACACATTCACAGAAACTCCCACAGCCGCTGGACTGCGGGGTAGCTGACATTTAGCAGTGGAGGGAAAAATCAGCGAATAAAAGAAACAACAACAGAGCTGCAGCCATGATGGTATCAAACACGCCAGCGTACCGCTGTGGGAGCACAGCAAGTAATAGATGTATACTTGTATTTACGGTGTGCAAACAGCACTTGCTTGTCTCGCAACAAATTGAGCTTTGTTTTATATTATTTTAACAAAATTCATTCCTTTCATCGTCAGTTGAACTTGTGTAAAAATCTCCACTCCCTGTGCCTGTTAAGCTTTCCATTCTTGCACGGCCCATATGCAGTTAACAATGATAACAGTGGCAGATTTACCACTCAATTCTGAATTATTTTTCTTTAGCAATGGGTCCTTGAGGCAGAAAAGGCAATTTTACAGACTGAAATGACAACTGTCACTGGCAGATTTTTATCAGCAATAGCTAGCTAGAGAATTAAGCTAACGTTAGCTCCATGAGTTGTTTGAAAATGCTGCTTCCAGCCAGCGGACAACTCCGGGGTCTGAGAAGTGAAGCCAATGTGGAAGTGCCTTAAACTTGCATTCTTTCTAATAGCCAGCAGGGGGCGACTCCTCTGGTTGCAAAAAGAAGTTTGATTGTATTGAAGCCTATGAGGAAATGAGCCTACTTCTCACTTGATTTATTACCTCAATAAACATTGTAAACATGAGTTTATGGTCTCAATCGCTAGTTTCAAGTCTTCTTCAATACAGCGTGATGTTCATTTAGTAAATTATGGTCCCATTTAGAGTCAAATAGCTTGTGATTGACAGGACGCTACCAAAGTGTTGTCCGGTCTGGGCGGTGTCTGTGCTTTCGTCAGAACATTAACCCTTTCACTGTGTGTTTTCAGTTCATGAAAGTTGATTTTAACATTTTGGTCGCCTAAAATGTCTTATTCAGCGTTCGGTTGTACTTAGCTCCACCCTCTCGTGTCACTTCTGGTTGCAAAAAACCAAGATGACGACGGTCAAAAACCAAGATGGCGAAACCAATGGGAGACATCACGGTGACTATGTCCACTTCTTATATACAGTCTATGGCAATAGCACTACTGCAATGGACATATGAAAGCAAGAGGCTGGATTTGATGAAATGCCTTTGATTTGTCTACCATCTACTTCTATGCTGGTTTAAAGGCACAGTCTGTCAGAGTGAATACATGAACACATAAAGCACTGCACTGAAACCACACAGATGAAAATGTGTGTGGTGTCACAATGCAGCTGACATAAATACTATCTATGGCAAATAACATGGCCATCTGCTGAATATTTGATCAGACACTAGCACAGGCTAAATAATTTAGCGGACTCTCTCTGCCTGGAAATGAATGGTGGACTGTAGGGCGCCCCATTGTGATATTAAACACCAATGTTGCTCCAAGACCCCCTTAAGTCATTGCATACGTGTAAAATGTCACATGCCTAGAAAATGCCCAATAGCTGTCTAAATCTGACATCATTATGTTTGACAGACATGTCCCGTGTGACCGATAGTACCATCCACTTTACAGTGGTGAGGATGATTTGTAGCTGCAGCTTTGTGTGGCAATCCCAACCTATTGATCTCCAGCATGACTGTAAAGCAATTACCAGGTAAATTATATGGTGAGGTGGGAGAATAACACATCGAGTGAAACGGTAAAAGAGCAAAGTGTGGTTAGCCACTCACCTTAACTGCTAAGGTGATTGAGGACAAACCACAAAGCTTGTTAACATAAATCGTTTTGTTGTTTTTGTGTATTTACAATAAGGGTGAGGAATGATTACCTCCGTTTTTTCTCTCACATGTTAAGCCTTTGTAAAATCCTTTTTAAAAATTGTTATCATAAAAGCTTATATGTAGCCGATTAGACCGTTGTCAGGCTATTAAATAGGCGTTATCCGTCACTACAAGCACCATAGATGTGAGTCAATAGGGGCCCACTACACCCACTAGTAGCTTTTATCATCATCAGTGCTACAGGAACATGTGAATTGTGAAGCCTTTATGTGTCTTAAAAAAGGCAATTGCCAATAAGTGGCTAAATGACTCTACTAAAGGTCATCATGCTGACTCGTCCGTCTTTACGGCCTCGTTGTGTATACTTGTGTTCATGTGACCGTGGTGTAGTCAATCTCATAAAAGTGATGCGAAAGATTATTTTACGTAACAAAACGTGTAAGTATCATAATCGCGTGTTTGCCACAGAGCTTATTTCTACAAAAATACGTCATCCTTGGAACACTCTATTCACATAAACCAACAATCTGTAGTTGTTTTTGTGTTCACAACTGTTAAGTTTCACTTTCACTTTTGAGACATAGTTATTTTAAGCCAAAATACAATGTTTTCGCCTACACTTAAAGAAGTGGTTTTGTTGCCGAAACCTAAAGAAGTTGTAGTTTTGCTTCCTAAACCTAAAGAAGCATTTTCATTTGTGTTCAAAAAGTTTCACTTTCACTTTTACAACGTACAACTTTTACTACTGATCCACATCTATGGGCGCTTAAAGCGACCGATAACACCTATCTAATGGCCTGATAACAGTTGAATTGGGTGTTATTTGGCACAAACTATTGTTTGTTGTGTTCTTTAACTGAATTACATAAAACTCCCCTATACCTAAGGAAGTGGTTTTGTTGCTGAAACCTAAAGAAGTTGTAGTTTTGCTACCTAAACCTAAAGAAGCATTTTAATTTGTGTTAAAAAAGTTTCGCTTTCACTTTTACAACGCAGTAGGCCCCTACTGACCCACATCTATGGCGCTTATATAGCGACCGATAACACCTATCTAATGGCCTGATAACGGTTGAATTGGGTGTCATTTGGCACAAACAATTGTTTATTGTGTTCTTGCACTGAATTACGTCGAACACCCTTCTGTAAAGTATAAGCATTTATTAATATACAGTACATTTTATTCAATTCAATGTTAGATGGGTATGACATAACATAATAAAACTGCATAAATCAGTAAGCTAGTACAAAATAAGTACGGTGGACCATCATATAAAGAGAACATGATCGGGGCAGTGCTAATCCTCCTGTGATGGTTGGATCAGTGGAAATCACAGGGGAGGGGCTGATGGGCTGGAACAACTCCGTCCGGTCAGCTCGGTGTCTCCTCTATCGGTCGAGGGGCGATCAGGAAATAAACCGGATGATAATTCACCGTGTCGACGGTCACATGTCGTGCAGCGGGCTCCTGAATGATTTAAAGCTTTTTACATCATCAGCCTCACCCTCCTCCCTCTCCTCCTCCTCCTCCCTCCCTCCCTCGCGCTGTCTCCAGCTGATGCAGCGCGCAGCCCGGAGATGCTGCTGCTGATGCTGATGCTGCGCGTGCTGCATGGTGACCGACTGCAGCATCCCGACATGGGCATCCTTTAATCCGGCCGTGCACACAGTGAGTGGTTTTTCCTCCACTTTTCTCTCTCCCTCTCATCATCCCCTCCTTTATCTCCAACTAGATCACCCCTCAGTGACTCCCATATCACTCCTCCTCCTCCCCCTTTTTTTGTTGTCTTCCTTTGTGCAGTTTTTTTCATGAGCGATGGCGCATTACGTGCGTCCGCGTAGAGGTGATGCTGGACGGAAATGTCGGTCCCTTCCTGTATGCGCATGTAGCTCACCTTTAATAACGGTGTGCGTCTTTGCTTGAGAGAGAGAGAGAGAGAGATAGAAGGAAAGAAAGAGAGAGTTTTAGGGCGGGTGTCTCTTCTCCCATCGGGACTATAGAGAGAGCTGCAGCAGCAGGATCCGTTTGGAGGGTCGAGGAGAGTACAGGAAGGAAGACTCCACTCAAAAGAGGGTGGGACGCTTTAATTAAGTGATTTTTGCAGGTGAGAGCATGTGCTTGTTATGGATTGTGTGTGTTTTAGGTGTGTCAGAAACAAAGATGGTGAAACTTATTGTCTTTTATGCTCTGGAAAGGAGAGGAAAAAAAGAGATGGAGAGGTATAGAGTTGTCCGGATGATACTCTATAAAGATGTATGCTATAATATGATCATATAGGCTGAAATAAGCTTTTTTTCCAAAGAAATATTTTAAATTAATCCCAGCATTGTCTGCTTCTTTGTCGTCTTATCTATTCATCTATTGCCCCACACAAACAGTGAGGCAACACACTGTGCTGCTGCTGCTGGATGCATGTGTGTGTGTGTGTCTGTGTGAGGACAAGAGCACTCAGACACTGAAAGCCTCAAGCTGTGGAACTGGGCTAATCCCTAATGACATGGCCAGCTCTCTCTCTCTCCATCTCTCCATCTCTCTATCTCTCTATCTATCTATCTACCATAAGGTCTTGTCTCTCTCTTTTTCCCCCCACCTCCTTACTTCTTTTTTTTCTCATCCCTCTCATACTCAGTTGTGATGACGTGCTGTCCGTGGTGCTGAAAACAGTCATCAGCAAGATCGCTTTGCTATTATACGCTCAAGCTCAATGGCCCTGTCAGCGCTCAACAGGTGCCTATTACTTATCATAAGAGACAGCCGCACAGACATAAAGAAAAGTTGGTTGCAATTTTGAATTTAGTGACTTTTAGATGGAGGTTGTGTTTGGGGGTTTGTTTGAAAATGACATAATCATCATTACACAGAAAGGGATTGTATTGTCAACATAGAATTTTTGATAGCTTAGAATTAAAATGTGATTGCAATTCAGGTCCTTGGCTTGGTCAATTTTTAATGGCATTTTTAAATTTAGGTAATACTAATCATAATATACAGAACACGATTGTTGCTTTAGATTTTGAAAATACACAAAAACAACCTATTCTGACCCGCAATCCTCTGTGCAGGACAAAAGGTCAAAGTTCAAGGCGCAATGTTATGATGAAGTAGTAAGTCCCAATTGTATGCGTACTGCATGCAACAGTACAGTAAGTGCAGCTACAGTATGTACTAAAGGTTAAAAAAATATTTGGAACGTACTCACAGTTCTTGCCAGAAGAATGGATGCCAAACAGGAAGAAAAAAAAACAGGATGATGAAGAGATGATGATGGGGAGGGTGAAAACAAATAAGAAGTAGAACCAGACGATTACATAACTGACCAATTTAGCAACTGAAGTTTGTCTTCCTGCACATCCCTCCCTCTCTCTCTCTCTCTCTCACACACACACACACACACACACACATATACCCCGCAGACATGCAGGTCAGAGGACTCAGAGTCACATGAAGGGCCTCACCACTGGAGCAACCCGAGGTGCAGTGACCTGCTCCTTGCTCGAGGGCACTTCAGCAGTGTCAGTGGACACAAATAGCATGACATCACCATAGCATTAAAGTAACAGTTGTTGTTGTTGTTGTTGTTGTTGGGGTTCAGTGTTTGGTCGAGTTTCTGAATAAACGGCAAAAGACACAACTTCACATTTTAGTTAGGTAGAGATAATGGAGAGATGACAGGGAGTGAAGGAGAAAGATGCGACAAA
>CAKAOH010022063.1:0-29197 GCA_916701665.1 Sebastiscus tertius
GTTTCAAACGCACAGTTACTGAATACAGGCTGTGTGTATATTTCACCATGGAAAGAGCGCTTCAATACTTTCACAGTATTTATAAGCACTTAAACCTGCTTTATGATATAAAATACATTAAAATCTCACTTTTTACAATATGGGACCTTTAAAGTATGCTTTGGAGAATGCTTGTGAGTAATGTAAAGAATACAAAAGTCTTATTCTTTAGACAACCCCAGTTGGTATGTGTGTATATAAGTATATGTTTGTGTTTGTGCGTCTCCGTGGGCACTGCTCATTCAACCCACAGCACGCTCAGCCTACACAGACCCCCTCCTGCCTCTAAACCAAACTTCACAGTTCTGCAAAGAAAGCTCTGGCACCGCTCCCTTCATTCCATAACATGGAGTCATAATTCACAAAGCCGCACCCGTGAGGCTCCTGCACTTTTACACACAGGCACAAAAGCACACCAGGAAGAGCAAGAGAATAGAAAAAAATAAACAGTCACCAATGTGCATGGAGGTGTTTTTAACGAAGTGTCCAGTCATAAATCATCATATGTTTTGCGTTCCTTATTATGTTTCTTCATCTTTTTTTACTCAGTAGAATGAGCTCATCGTCTTCCTCCACCCCTTCACCTTGCTGAACTCCTCTTACTTTGAGGCATGTTTCCCAGCCTTGCTCCTGGGGATCTGTAGCTTACACTGGGCTTCTTCCAGCTGCGGACTTTATTAGATACTTATCTCCAAATCACAGGCTAAAAGTAGGAGCAAGCTCTTAAGATGACAGGAGTCGCAGCTCGTCAATAAGCATGTAAAAGACTGGAGGACGGTGTGGAGTGGAGTCAGAGTGAGAGAATTATGAATCCCTGGATGATTTGCTGTCGACAAAGTTCATAAAAAGTTTTTGGCTGCCATGTGGCTTCACGGTCACGCATGAAAAAACACTGCAGGCAGATTTTGGCACGAGCAATGTGTGAGCAATACGACCAAACATCCTTCACAGTCTGCAGGAATACTTTCCTGCCCCCGACGAGACATGAATCTAAACCACAGAAGCCTATGTCATGTTCTCGGAGGGTTACAAATGTGACTTTTCCAAACGGCTCCTCATCATCAAAGCTCTGTGTAATGCAGCGGGGGGGTTGTGATGAGAAGTTAGAGGACTCTGGTTTGGATGTAGCCTATGGAAAGTTTTCAGGCAGATGTGCACTTTTTAAAGCCAGATGCCTTACATACTCTACATTGGTTCATGAAGGTAGGATTTATTGCAGGACTGTTGTATTGCACTGCATTAGTTTAGGTGTACCTAATAAACTGGCAACAGAGTGAAGTTTACAAGTCAGGCTTTGGTCTTCACTGTGTACTTAAACTGTGTACTTACTTAGAAACAAGACTGCTCTGTGAGGCTGCACTAAGGCTCAGCAAGGCTAAATGCTAATGTCAGCATGCTAACATGTTCACAATAACAATGCAAACATGCTGATATTTACCAAGTATAATGTTTACCCCTAGACTGTATATATAGATGGATGTCACATCTCCACTTCCTCCCACTGTACGAAGGTGAAGCCAAAATATCCTGGATACGAGGGCTGCCATCTTGTGCTTTTGACGTTATTTGGAACCAGAGTCTGCGCAGTAGCGATCGGGCGGTGGAGACGCGGCATCGAGGTCCC
Organism: Sebastiscus tertius; assembly: GCA_916701665.1. Taxonomy (NCBI): domain Eukaryota; kingdom Metazoa; phylum Chordata; class Actinopteri; order Perciformes; family Sebastidae; genus Sebastiscus; species Sebastiscus tertius. Next base: position 1,664 of record CAKAOH010022063.1, read on the forward strand.
GCCCACACACCTGCCCGAACCAATCACGAGCCAAGCATGGCCGCAGCTCGTTAGAGAGAGAGAATCACAGCTGTCAATCATGACATCTGCTGTTTTATAGCATCAAATAAGTAATAAAAACCAAACTTATAAGAAAAATGTACACTTGAACATACAACAGCGTGATAAGCGATTGGGATTTATGACCTATCCTGCAGCCAGCCACCAGGGGGCGATTGAGATGTTTTGGTTTCACTTTTGGGTCGTGTCTAGAAGGTAACATGCAAATTGCAAAAACTTGCAAAAACTTGTAAAATATCTTGTGAGACTTGCTGCCCAACGCCCTATCCTAACCTTAACTATTCAAGATCAATGCCTAACCTTAACCATCTCGCAAAAGTTTCACAATTTGCGCGTTACTTTCTCACAATCTCACTTTTGGGGAGCTGTCATGTCGTCATTCAAATCACATTGATGTTAGCATGCTAACATTTGTTAATAAGCGCTACACAAATAGCTGATGGGAATGTTACCAAAGTATTGGACAAACAAAAATTTCAGATTCAACAATGCTGCTAGTATGGCCAAAAAGTAGAGTTAAATGTGGTTCTGCCCTGTCCAGAAAGAGAGGTATGCTGCCCCTTATGAGAGGCTTAAGGTGAGTACTTGAAGTACTTGAATGCTTCTCTAAACTTTATACATATGTGGGTGTTTTTGAAGTATTTTGTTATCTTAATGTAGTCCAGCTGAACTTGTTATCCACTGCCGTACATCTGATGTGGCACACTGTGTATGGAGCAGACGTGAGGAGTGAGTTGTAGTGAAAGGCCAATAACAAGAGAGAGCATCCATCTTCTCCACCAGGCCTCTCCCTGCACTAAGCCCCGTGTTTCTCCTGCTCCAAATTACAGTCATTTGGGCATGACTAAGATCCGTGCATCTGTATTGGCTACAGTCGCCAATAATCAGACGTCTCTCTCTCTCGGGAGGAGAGGGGGGCTGGTTCATAATTCATTTATAGCCCACGGGCAGCTCTGAGTGCAACAACTCCTCGTATTATTTCCATCACACAGAGGGACCAGAGTAATGCTAAGAACTCTGGGACACGGCGGAGGACCACCCAGCAGACCGCTGTCTGTGCAGTCCGGTCACAAGGAGCTGACTCATGCCACCATTGCTGTGGTTACACATAATAACAACCTGCAATTTTCAGCTTTGCAAACAAATGCAATGAGGTGACGTACACTGTGGAGTGTCCTTTAAAAGGGGAACTACGTCCATTTTCAAAATTTATACATATCATTTCTATGGTCTAAGACAGTCCAAAAATAGTAGTACATGAACAACTGTCTCCCAAATACAAAAACTAGAGGGCTAAAACTCAAACTTGTGATGTCATCGGGTATAAAGTCTGGAGCTGCTCCATAGACAATGAATAAGGAGAGATGTTCTAGATGACAGAGAGCACCCAGGAGGATGAGCTGAGTATATGGGAACATTTTGTGTTTCACAACTGAGAACCCTACAATAGGAAAAAGCTCATTTAGGTATAAAAAAGAAAACAAACCGCGGCTCCATAAAATCAGTCTCCCATTCATCGTGGAGCAGCTCCAGACTTTATACTTGATGACATCACAAGTTTGAGACTTACTTCTCTTGTTTCTGGCTTTGAGAGAGAGCAGCTCATGTTCACAAATATTGATTAAATATGGATATAATATATTGGAGTTCTTCATTTAAGTGGCGCTCCCCTTTAAAACGTTTGTTTATTTTTTTTAAATTTGTCTTAAGATTTACTAAAGAAAATTATAAATATCTAGGTAAAAGGTTCACAAATCGCTCTCTTAGCCTCACAATCTCTATTTCAAAGTTAAAGCACCATGGCCGACATCTTAATTACAGAGTTGCTTCATTGTCCCAGCCGTAACCCCAAACCACACCTCTCAATTCATAAAAGTTGATACACAAACTATAGACATAAAAGACGGATTTAAAATCGGATTTGTAGCACAAACCTAGCTAAAAAAAAAACAACAACCTCTGCCATCATTGCCTACACTACACCACATCTGGGTGATATCATATTATCAGAAAGATAATGATCAAGTCACATGCCTGAAGCTGATTTACAAACTAAAAAGTTGTATGTTCTGTCTCCGAGTCGCTCTCACACACACACACACACTAGAGCCGCTGTGGTTTCCCAGCCCAGCCCCAGTCCTGCCGGAGCAGGCATGTGTTCCAACATGCTGTTTACTTATCCTTTACAAAAGAGGCCAGGCGCTTTCACGTTGGACAGGAGATACCGCTCGAACACAGCAAACCTCAACGCGGTGTGTCAATACCAGCAGCACTGACTGATTATCTGACATTGACAGCAGTGTGTATACACATCAGCATGAAGTAAACTGGGGCTGATAATAGTTTACACACCGCCATGAAATAGACTGTGAGCCTATCTGGTAATGACATTTATTGATTTGTGTGCTTTTGACAGCTGTATGTCCCGGAGTGGAGCTGGAGGACATAAATTCCAGAGCAAAAGTGGGTCTCCTCCCCATTTATATGCAGCCAGGTCAATAGACTTAAAGCAAAGCAAAGCACTGACACCTGCCTTGCCTAAAGCAAACCACTGTAGCATAGCTTACTGAGCAAATCCAAACCCAAATCCATGAATATAGCAAAGATCACTGGGCTCTACTGTACTCTACTTTCTTTGACAAACTGGTGCGTGAAAAGAATGAGGGAAAGCCAGTTCTTGTCATATTTGAAAACGACTTTAGGTGACTCAACAGATCCATGTCAAAGGGGAATTGCAAATCAGTATTTGTTTTAGGGATTTACTCCACAAGAGGGGAACTACACAAACTTTGAAGTAATTTCCCATGATTGTGAACATTTTCTGACACCCGTTGCATTGTTTTATGTGACAAACCGCACCCGTGTGAAGAATTAGGTTCAAACATTTCATTGAAATAGGTTAAAATACTATTTGATCCAAATTCAGAGTTGGACTAACTAAAAAAAACTCCAACTGGAAGGCACAGCAGCCCAAAACATATGGTAAACTATACAATACAAAGTTTAATCACACCCTTACCGACTCAAATGTGAACAATGTGAATTTCCCAGGCAGTGGCGGGGGACGAGGGAGGGTCTCTGTCCAGGAACTGTAACTTTGACTGCGGTGAGTCACACAGGGAAGTTGACGGAGCAGACTCCAATGCCTCACAGGGATAAGGCAAAGCCAACTGGGAGCGGCAACCACCTTTGTTTGAATTAGGACTGGCTCAGTTTAACCAGGAGGCCATTCACATCTACGCCTGAACTGCTGGGTTTCACATGGCATGAGTTAGCCGTCAGTGAGCGAGGTTAAGGTCAAACTGAATGTGGTTAGTCTACACAAGACGGAAATAACAGATTAAAGTTAATATTCTCCTTTTTTTGGAGAAAGAAAATGGATGTTTCGGATCAGTCTTCCTGCCGAGATCACCAGGTTTACAGCAACTAGTAGCCAGTTTGGGCAATGACAGCTGTCAAACCACACTTCTAAGTGACTCTGTAACTAAGTGTTCAGCTGTGAAAAAACTGGTGTGACTACGCGGCACCTGCAGGCATCAGTCAGGGCGTTGGCCCTCTTCTCTAGGCGTTATCAAACAAAGAGGAGCGCTGCTTCTCAAAAGCATGACTTAAGCAACTCTGTCTGGGCTGCAGCTCTCATGTTCAAGCACTCAATGTACGAGAAATGTGCTGTGATGGATGTTGAGGCCTCCAAGACACAAACTGGAAATACTCAACTCCACGGCTTGGAGAGTTTTTTTTTTTAAATGACTGAGGGGAGCTTTGTGGGAGTCTCCAGGCATCGATGGAAGATTTCCCAATCTTAAGGGAAGTATTTTAGCACTGCCAGAGAGGATCACAAGAGACATAACTAATGAGACCAAATAGCTCATGAAAATTTCATGTCAAGAGTCGGGTTTCAGGGTGGCCGCAAGTTTCCTACAATTTTGCTCCACACCAACGTATCAGCGTAAACACACAGAGTGGCGAAGGACTTGGGACAGAAACACGAGCCCTTACTGACATTATGTGGTGTCTTTGTTTGCTGCAGAACGGATAGAGTTTCAGAAAAATACCATGTAGGTAATGCCAGTGATAAAAATAAACACAGCAACACCGTAAGACAATAATGACACAAATAAACCAAAATGCTATGTAACTGAACTCACTGAGGTTATAGACACTGTGTGTGTGTGTGTGTGTGGGACAGGGTAATGCAAGTTGGCGCGCTGCGAGGCCGCTGTTGCCGTGCAGCAGCTTGTCTGGTAAGAGCAGCGGCTGCATTCCTGAGAGATTGATAATTACCGACAGAGGAACTCTTCACTCCAAATCTGCTTTCACCCCCCTTACACCTCCTCCTCCTCCTCCTTCTCCTCCTCCTCCTCCCATCTTGTTCTCCCTTTCACCCCCTTTCCTCCCTCCCTCGCTGCCAGACATCCCTCATACAGTACAGTGGCCTAGGAGACCGAGCCATAAAAGAAAAAGGATAATAGCTGACGCATGAGAGTCATTTTCAGATAAGATTATAACATGCGGTTGCGTGCGCTGGCCAAGATAATTGTCCACTGTGTATTCTTATTAGAGGGGAGTCACAAATATTTGACATCTGTGGAAACAGGGAGATTTTTCTTTTACAGAGCATGTGGAAAAATATGCATCAGAGTATGACAAAAGCAAATATTTACACACACAGATGACAGTTTTTAAAATGTATTTTGAATTGCTGATATATTTTTGACAATAGAGAGAAATCCTGGTGAGTAATCTGGGTGTTCATTTTTGTTGATACATATCTGAAAACATAATCTGAAGCTAATTGCATTTAATGCAAGGGTGTAAGAAAATTTTGAAAATATAGGAGTATCACAATATTATGTTTTGTGATACTGTATCGATTCTCAAAAACACAGTATTAATTTTTAATTAATAGTTTACATGCAAAGATTAACTCTATCAATTATTTAAGTCTTTATTTAATTTGCAAAGATATGCTCCCTCTCAGTGTGTGTCCTCTCCAAGTAGCGCTATGATGTCGGATGTTACAGGGACTGTGATAAATGCAGATCCCGCTGTTCTGATTGTATAAAAAAAGTCACTTTTTTACTCAGATTTTATTTATATGGTTGTGTGTTCTTTATACTATGACCGTTTTTCTAAAATTTGATTAAAAAAAAGCGCAATACATCATCTTGTTTACACTATCCCAATATATCACAATATATTGAATCGTAACCCCTGTATCATGATACGTATCGTATCGCCAGATTCCTGCCAATAAACAGCCATAATTAAATGTGTTAAGTGTTTTACAAGCCTCAGTACCTAAAATTAGGCCTGCCCCCCCCTTAGGCGATTAGTTGAGTAATCAGTCGTTTTGGTCATAGTTGACTAAGATTTCTTCAGTCGATTAGGTGTTTTTTTATGCTTTTTTCATGCTGAACGACGTATTTCCAAGAAACTAGGACTCTCTGGTAAACACAAGATTTAAAGTGGTGTTTTTGTGTGATTCTTTGTGGAAAAACTCAGTTTTACAGATCTGTGTATTAAATCAACTAATTGATTACTCAACATAATCGTATGAGTGTTAGTCAACCTAAAATGTTTCTATTTAGGGCTGCAACTAATGACAATTTTCATTAACGAATAATCTGCTCATATTTTTCTTGATTAATCACTTTGTGGATGTCATAAAATAGTGAAAAATGGCCATTATAATTTCCCATAGTCCAAGGGGGTATCTTCAAATTCCTTGTTTTATGTGATAATAAGTCCAAAACCCAAAGATTTGTGGGGTTTGTTTTGGCATTTTTGCTTGAAAATAACTCCTCATGATTACCAACCCTAGCTTTAAAGTGGTGCTTTTGTGTGATTCTTTGCGAAGAATCTCAGTTTCACAGATCTGTCGATTAAATCAACTAATCGATTAGACGACAAAATCGTACAAGTGTGAGTCAACTAAGAATTTCCTTGGTCGAGGACAGTCCTACTGTGCCTAAAATGTTCCTATTTAGGGCTGCAACTAACAATCAATTTCAATAATGATCAATCTGCTAATTGTTTTCTTGATTAATCACTTTGTCGATGTCAGGAAATAGTGATAAAATGGCCATCATATTTCCCCATAGTCCAAGGGGGTGTCTTTGAATTCAGTGCTTCATATGACTTGAATGACTAATTGATTATGAAAACAGATACAGCTGATTGACTAATCAATGAATTGACTAATCCCTTCAGCGCCAACATTTTGAGCTGCTGATATACTGTAGTTGTCAACAATGGATAAGAAGTGCACCTCCCTGATATGTGACATAAGTGTACAAACATATTTTGGTCCAATTGTCGTTCTTAGTAAGTATCTTCAATTATAAGCTGGAATAATTGACAGTAAAATGTGGTCAGTTCCTACAATGTCACTGTTTTAGTCCCTATAATCTTGTTTTCCATTGTTTACTTCTTTGTTTCTTTCCAAAAACAGGACAGAACAATAAAGCACCTTTTTACTTTTCTCTGGCGTCTTCTAGCCAGCAGAGACAGAGTGGCACAGACTCTATAAAGCGTGTTGTTTGCTGTGCTTCCAGGGGTTACCAGGGGTCTACGTCTGGACTGCAAGTCTCTTTGGAGCTTAAGACCCATGAACTGACAGGTCAGTCAGGGGTGAAAAAGAAAGTGTTGTGCAGCAGCGGTGACCAGCTCGCAAGCAGAGAATGCAAACACAGCTGGACACACTGGGGTTTAAAAATACATCCTGGCATCTCGGAGTCTCTGCTCTATACCCCAGTCAAAACAAAAAACTAAATCCTTTCAGTCTGTAGTTCACTTAGTCTGACAGTCGCCTGAGTGGATGGCTGTCAAACAAAAATGTAGTGTGGGAATAAAAAACAAGTCCTCCATTTAGACCAGAACTTGTGTGAAATCTCAGAAAGACAAGAAAACAGTAGAGAAATCGGAAATGCCATCATGCCCTGTAACGGCTACTGATTAGAGTTATCAGACGTGTTGATAAGGACTCACTGATGAGTTACTCATCAGCTAATCCTTCTGATTAACAGACACACACTGTGTCCCACTCATCAGGAAGGAGTTTCCTGCATGACACACACACATCACTCATTCACCGCTCACACACATAATCATGTGTCTTTGTGCATTACAACACCAATTGTTCCTCTTGCTGCCTTCTCTTGACCAACAGCTTTTTCTCCCTCTGAGCTGCCACTCCATCACTGACGGATGAACACACAGTAAAAAACAGTACCTGGCTGCACCAAAATACAGGATGCACTTTCCACTGACTTCCTTATTCCGTCCCATCCCTCATCTCCCCGTCTCTCTACCTTGATCTTCCTCTGACTCTCAGGCATCCGGCAGCCTCTGCTGTACCTCTAATGCTTACATAACACACCTGTAATCTCCATGGGTACAAGCCCTGGCTTGGCAGGCTGGCGAAGAAGAAGGAGCACCGATACGTGACACACCCTTTCTAAACAAATGGCTGTGTGTCTCAGCCTCACCTACCAGAGGGTACAAGAGGTGAAGGCATTGGAGCTGGAAAAAAAAAAGAATGGTGGAAGTGCTGCAGAGTTTTCAGAAAAAAAGTTTGGATTTCAGTCCAAAGTGCAGGAGACAAACAGAGATGAGGTGTTATCTGTGCCAGGTTAATCAACAGGCAGTGGGTCTATATGGAGGAGAGCAGACTGTCTGACATTGATAACAAAGTGTCAGAGCACCAGTCATTTGCTGCTGGGTCAGTGAGGGGAAGAAAAAACACAATAGTCTTCATTGTCATAAGCTGAGAGAAGCACTACAGGTCTTAAATTACCTGCTTAGGATCCCTCAAGGCCAAGCTAAGCAAACCTCCCACACCTAGTTTTTTCCATGCATGCCTATACTCAACCTGGATCTCTTGACACCCATTTGCACTCTATCTAATTACACTGTGGAACACTGTGTTTTACATGTAGGGACTATTTTCTTTATCTTAAAGCCTGATTTTATATATTTATTTATATATATATATATATTGCAGCAACTGTAGTAAACTAATAAGAGCTTCACTTAGAAATGTACTTGGACATCTTTAAAAGTTGATTCTGGTGTCATTTTACTGTGATCTGAACTTTTTGAAAGTATATTTTTGCACTATTTACCACGTTAAAGCACAGTTTAGGAGGCTTTATATAAGGAGGAATTAAAAGATATATAAAGCCCTACACATGACTGCACTTTTCTGTTAAAACTACAACAAAGAAAAGCAACTTTTAGAGCTATACTCCTACCTTGATGAACTTGTCTGATCCAGAAGGAGTGATTCAGCCTCTCTCCATTTGAAGCGTCCTTCTTCCTCTCCAACTCCAACAACTTTCACCGTCCGAAGGGAAACTTCAGGTGAACCATTTCCGTGTAAAAGCACTTCAGGAAGCGACTGGAGTCTGGGTTTGTTTGGGTTTAGCCCACAGGTCCGTGTTGTTTTGGATGTTAAGCTATAGGTTAACTTCTCCAGCTGTGTGTCTGTCTGTGTCCGCTCCGGTGGACCGCGGAGGGGAAGTGAGGAGAAGTCTCCGTCGACCTGCAGCAGCTCCCACCTGGTCGCGAGGAGGCTGGGCGCGCTCAGGTGCGACAGAGCGGCTGCGGTTTGGTGCAGTGATGACATCTAGTGGTGAGATGGAGGAACTACAGGTATCACAGAGCAAAGGGGAGGAGGGTGAGGAGTTCACTTCCAGCTTTTTTATGCAAAGAAAATGTCTCTTTAAGAAATGTTTTAAATGAGTATGCACATCTGGATATTAACTGTTTGTATACACAACATATGAGAGATAATAAATGACAATTAATGTCTGACAATTAATAGAAAGGATGCAAACTGAATTGTATTTAAATACTATTTTGACTGTTAAATGTTCAAACAAAATCATATCATTTGACTATGATCTGTATTAGGCCTAAAGTTAAAATGTAACCATATTTTTACACATATAGGCTACATATTCCATTTTTGTTTGATTTTCTTAAATTTTTATTTATTTAACAAATCAGTCCAAAACCATACAAGATACATTAGGACACGTCGCTGACCTATGAAAACCATGTATTTCCCAAACATCAGCTTTTTACGAGTTAATAAAAACAGAGCATTATAATAGAAGAGTAGATAGATAAGGGAAGTAATACAAAGATAAATAAATAAAGAAGCAAATTAAAACAGAAATATCAATTTATTGTCATATTTTATCAATTAATGAATGCCTACTTTTATTTTTTTATATTATTTTTAGTTAATTTAATGGCATATTTATTTATTTATTTATTATATGATATTATATTATAATAGAAGAGTAGAGATAGATAGGGGAAGTAATACAAAGATAAATAAATAAAGAAGCAAATAAAATAAATTGAATTATATTATATATTAAATAATTATTATTTAAATTATATAATACAAAATAGAACTTATTCCTTAAATATGATCTCCCAAAATGCAGTTACTCCTTGTGTATCCTGTGTGTGGTGGTGTATGTTTGATTCCTTCTGTGTGTGAGTAATTTGACAGGCAGCATGCAAAACGCTACAAACAAATACTGTTTATATGAATCATGCAAACTTTATGGGCAGCTGAGGTCAACACTGCAGGAAACTATTTAAAGAATAGGCCTGCTAATGTTGCTACCTCTGCTTGCCTGTGCAGTAGTCTGAGGCAAAAAGGTACAGAGGAAAGTTAGGAAACACTTTTCAGTCATGATGTCTCTAGATGTACATAAAAACAGCTGTATAAATATAGCTCTCTCTGCAGGCTAGTCCAGACATGTGTTAGCTGATGCATCCAGAGCATGTAGGCCAGTCTGCCCTCAGCACTGACACAGTTTGTGACCCCCCGTGGGGGTATGAGAGAGTCTTAGATAGAATTTCCCCTGTGCCTCCGGTGTTATTAATAAACACAAAGTGTGCCTATGTTTTGCTAGAGACAGACACACCGCAGACGCACCGAGCTGTCCTTAAAGTTTAAAGCAAACTGTGTTCATAGCTGTCTGGACGATCATCTCCAAACAAAGTAAGTGGAAATATTAAGTACATTTTCATCATGATTAAATCTACATTAAATTGCTTTTTTTATGCAAAACAACCTAAAGGGAATGACCAGATTAGAGGGATTTTAAAACCCCAAATCTCATCAGTTATTGTTGTAGGTCATTTGATTAATGGCTGTTCTCTCCTCCTTTCTTCTAGCTTGTCTTCTCAGAAGGCCATGGACAATCAAACATCAACAGAGAATGGGAAAAACATGGCATCTACTGAGGACTCACACATGGGACGTGTTGAGGGTGTCACAGAAAGCAGCCATACTGACTCAGAGACAGAGACAATCTTTCCCCTGGATGAATGTCCACCACATCCCACACTACAAATGGACCAGGAGGTCCTGGACCACCTGGGGCGGCTTTTCGACCACTGCATCCAGCAGGTGTCCCATCTGGAGACGCAGAGGAACGAGCTGATACAGGAGCTCCTCTGTCTGCAGGAGCCCATCCTGAGAGTGGTGGGACACCTGAGAGGGAGGCTGATGGAGACACAGAGGCTGCTCACACTGGCTCAGCTGGATTATGTCACTGTTTATGAGGATGTGAAGGAGGTGAAGAGGAAACTGTTTGCCACAGCCAGAGACTGCATCCAGAGCCAGGTGACGCTGGCTGAGCAGGAGTACCAGGTGGCTCAGTCTGCTGTCACACAGGTAGGAACCACTGGATGGCGACGCCTGGAACACTGACTTACTGTGGCAGGTTATAGCAGATAATTGTGCTTTGTTCTGCCTCTTTCATATCTATCATCTTCTGTAAATTCATCATTTTATCTTAATTTGTCCCATGTGAACAACCAGTTTTTCAGCAAATACTAAAAACCAAGATTACAGACAAACAGTAAGTTAATATGTGCAAGAAACAGCAGTGAGGAATGTGAGGGGTCCATGCTGAATGTGAGGCATGCAGCAGGAAACAAATTATCATTATCATTATAAAATCTACAAACCAAAGTCATAGATTGAAAGAGTGTCTGAAATCAACATTTTGGGAGTGATAACAAATAATACATTACATATGTACATACAGTATTTTGGAGATCACATAAATGATGTTAAAGCAGCAATGTCTCTATTGTAATACTATATAATATGTCATCAAGCATAATTATATACCTTATATTGTTCACTTACAATAGTCTCATACATTACGTAGCCTACTGTGTAGAAATATGAGGACATTGTACATAGAAAAAATCCAAATATGATTTTCATACATACAAACTACTGTAAATGACTACATGTGGCAAAAAAAAATAAAAAATTGTTTTAAGAAACAAAGGACCAGTGAAAAATTATTGTATTTTATTACATTTCTGGAACAGTAGTGAGGAACTGAAAACATATAGCACACTTTGTAAGTTAAACATTTAAAAATCTAAAAATGTATGACCAGAATAGCATTTTGGTGAAGGTCTTAAAGATGTTTCAAATAGGTTGTATATTGTTAATATGTAATATACTGTATGTTAATGTTATAATATAAACAATTCTTTTCTCCATTTTTCTGCAAAAACATGGTTTGCTGTAGCTTTGCTCAATTATGCTAGTTTTATGTAAAGTAATATGCTAATTATGACAATTTTACACAAATGTTTAATAGGATAAAATAATGAAGTGATGACATTTTGGACAGACATGGATGTAAACTGCAACTTGACTGGTTGGTGGAGGAATACAACCGCAAGGCGGTAATTCTAGTTTTAATCAATTTTACATCCATCTATAGGAGGAGCTCAAGGTCCACATCCAAAGTCTGACCCAGGAGTTGTCCCAGCTCCGGGAGGCCCAACAGAACCAGCTGACCACCCTGAGGGACCAGGCCTCTAAACCCTGCAGGCCCAGGGCCATGAGCGACGTCAGCCAGTGCAGGCAGGCGTCTGTCAGGCTGCAGCGGCGGCTCAGCGGCAGTGTGAGGGCTCTGGAGGGATGGTACGAGCCTCGGCTCATGGCCCTGCTGAGGAGAAGGCAGGTTGGGGAGGACGCTTTGAGAAAGAGCAGGGAGCTGGCTGCGGACCTGAGGGCCCGTCTGGGACCCCTGACAGAGGACTTACAGAGACTGGAGGTGCAGAGAGCCTGTTTAGTGCAGAGGGTCACTCTGATGGAGAGAGAGAGGGAGGAGAGCGCCACACAACACAAGGTACAGTAGGACATAAAGCATATGAAGGATGTTTGGTGAAACTAGACTAAGTTGTTTCTCCACTTTTCAGGAGACGATGGAGAAACTAACAGAGACTCTGAGAGAACTAGAAGTGGAGTTTGAGGTTGAAAGAAACTCTAAGAAAGATTTGGAGGATTGTAATGACGGTCTTTTAAAAGAGCTGACATTTCTGAGGTAGGTTTACTCTGAACCTTTCACTGTTTAAGCATCAGGATTTTTAAAAAGTGACTTAAGAAATGGCTTGTTTTATAGAGGCTGTGATGAACCCAGTGAAACAGCTGCAGAAGAGGATCCCTAAGTTTCTGTTTCCAGTAGATATTCTCATGCTGATAATCGACACCAGACCAAACCACGGCACAGAATTTACATTTAACATAGAAAAGATAAAAATGAATAATTCAAACTTGGTATTTTTTCACTTCTACAGAATTTACTTTCCTACAACTTAACATCTGGCATGCTGTCCCAATAAACAAAGCAAACAGATTTACTGTAAATATTTTATTATGAATATACTTAAGTACACAAGAGATCAGACGCAGCACAGAAAAACAAATGCAGAGAAAAAAAAACATACACATAAGTGACACAATCTGAAAAATTCATATGAATATCAAGCAAATACAAGAAAAAAAACTACAATATGTACAATTTTAATAAAAGTGGATCTGTATAGAATTTTTTTCAGCAAAACTAAACGAATGCATGAAAGTTAGGAAGAAAACCATCGAAAGGCAAACCTGAATGTCGGACACATCTGTGAAGCCAGAGCTGAGCACTGGGAGTTTGAAAAACTAAAAAAGTTCTAAAAATCTGACCAGTACAGAGACTTACTTGAAATACGTCACGACATGATGACAACGCAGCTTTATATTCTTTCAATATTCTACAAAAAACGCTGCTGCCCAGAATGTTTGTGAAAAAGAGATTACTGCTTATGCGCCCAGCACTTGATGAGCAGGTCGAATGAAGAGATTTGGACACTGGACTCATGCTTGGACCTCTGAATCCCCAGCACCTTCTGGGTCCTCGTCGTTGTAGATATTTTCTGCCTGTAGAAGAAAACAATTCAAAAGTAGATTAATAACTTGTAACTGGTGTTTTAATGTTAATAAATGCACTTCAAATTTCTATCCAAGCTGTGTCTGATGTTAATTGTTCTTTATAGATCTCCGACGTTCCCACCGTGTGACAAAAGGTCTTACCATTTGCCAGACTTGCATGATGTTGTCCTCTGATACAGAGCAGATGACCCACGGCTCGTTGGGGTTCCAAGAGAAGTCTGAGATCTTTGCCGTGTGTCCTCCATGGATGAACTAGAGATGAAACAGAGCACGAGGGGTCACTACAGCACTTTACGTCCAATTAAAAACACAGTCATTTTTTTTGTTGTCCCAACTGACCAGCAGCTCAGGAGGGCCATCCTCAGCATCCTCCGGCGACTGTTCCTCTCCAATCTTACTGAGGTCCCAGACGTTGAGCCTCCTGTCGGTGCCGCTGGAGGCCAGGATGGTTTCGTTGTGAGGAGACCACTGGACCTGTTTGGTAGAGATGGGCCAGATGTTACATTTCTGCGACAACGTGCTCCAGAAACATAACACTAAAAAAAACAAATAGCCACAATCAACAAGACTAAAACTGATCCAACAGTTGGTTAACAGAGTATGTATGGCATGTGTGCTTGAAAGGCAGATATGCCACATTGCACAACATGATTAACGGGCTAAAAAACTCCTTAAAGGTTAACTTTAGTATTTATCAACCTGGACCCTATTTTCCCATGTTTTTGTGTCTAATAGGGACAATAACTTCTGAAATTGGTCCAGTGGCCGACACTAAACCAAACCTGCGATCACTGATCTATGATAGCAAACATACACATGTAAATAGATAGTACTGTATGATGTATTATGTCATTTTATGTATGATATTGTATTAGGTATTTTTATTTCTTAAAAGCCTAAACAGGGACAAAGTCCGCAAATTGGCTACAGCTAGAAGTCCTATTTACATTGCATCGGTTGCACTTTATTTAAATGTAACAATGCCTGCATGTATTGTCCCGGTCAAATAAATGAATAAATGAAATATTGAGTGAGTACGCTGCAGATGGTAGCCACTAAACAGGCTATAATGTAAACACTCGGGGAAACTTTACATCCGATAGAACTGCTTGTTTTTGCCACTGACAGGCTCAGATTGTTATTAGAAGTGTCTCACAACATTATGGAAAGGACCCTTCAGAGAAATAACACATTTTTCATACCTTTCACTTTCCATTTTTTTATTGTGTCGTGTGTCTTGTTGCCGGAAGACGACAGTGGAAATGTGAGCGAGAGTGGAGAGAGGAGTGCCGGTGTTTGTTTTGTTGGAGCACAGAAAGCGCAGCTTAGTGTTAGCTAAAAAAAACATTCAAGTCATGGCCAAATATTTAGCATATTTTGACAATGTGGACACAATGGATACACAATAACAAACAGACCGGCTCAAGCGAAAGGCAAGAGAAACATTTAATTTCTCTATGGGGTCCTTTCTATAATATATCTTATAACAGTCTGAGCCCGTCAGCGGCAAAAACAAGCTCTTTTAGTGGACGTAAACTGACAGTACAAGGTTACAAATGATAACATTACAGCCCGTTTAGCGGCTGCCATCTGCAACGAACTCCCTCAATACTGGACCAATTTAAAAAGTTGTTGTCCCCATTAGTCACAAAAACATAGAAAAATAGGGTTCAGGTTGAAAAATACTGAAGATACCCTGTTTTTTTTCCCCCTGAAGTTTCCACTGGCCATCTGCAGTTGTAGCTTTGTTTACCAACATCTAAAGCCCAACATCACTCCAGATCTGCAACAAATTATTTCAGCTATATTTAGCTGACCAGAGGGTCACTTCTTACCTGGAAGATCTCGTCTTTGTGAGACTCAAACGAGTGCAGCTTCAGCTTCAAGTTCCTCAGGTCCCAAAGAGCCACAGTCTAAAAAGAAAAGTAGCTCCAGCTTCAACTGATTCAACTCAATACTAAATGAGAACAGATCCTGCTTTACTGGATAGCAACATGTCATGTTAACAGCTCTACAGAGAAAGAGTAGTTGACCCACCTTATCTGCAGAGCCAGTGGCCAGGATGAACTCGCTGTAGGGATTGAAGGACAAGCAGTTGACCTCGGCGGTGTGGGCGTCCACTGCATGGCTGGGTTTGGAGGTGTTGTTGGACCGCGTGTCCCAGCTGTGCCAAAAACAGACAAAAGCACCGTTGTTAAAAAGGGAAAAATTTAAACTGAACAACAACTTTGTTTTCTCGTGAGTCATCACAGCGGTTCGTGAATTTTGTTACCAACTCAAGAGCTGCTCACATCATGAGTTTCATGTCGTCGGCCACGGATCCAAAGAGCGACTCGTGGAGCAGGTGCCAGGAAACGTCCTCCACCACCGCTGTGTGGCCTGTGAAGATGGTCTTGGCATCTACGATCTTTCCCTCCTTGGGCACAGTGCTGATGTCCCATAGGCAGATTGTCTGTAAGAGAGCAGAGATGGGTTAGAAAATGTATTAACAGCAATTAAAAAAAAAAAAACGACAACAGATGATTAAAAACTTCACATGAGCCACAGGAAAACACAAGACGCTAGCTAAACAGGGGAAAACAGGAAGAGAGGCGATACTAGACAGAGTAGTTCAGCTATGTTGTGACGAGTTGCTTACATGGTCATCAGAAGCACTGAGGAGGCAGCCGCTGAGGTTTGGGTTCCAGGAGAGGCCGTAGCCCTCCTTCTGGTGGCCTCGCAACCGCAGATCTGGTGTGCATTCTCCAGATGGGTCTTCAATATTAAATAAAATCAATGTTACAAAACAAAAACACATTTGTTCTAGACCTTTGAAAACTCTTCAGAAAAAATGTGTTTTGGCTGTAATCCTACCAGGCTTGGAGGGGTGCTTTGTGTAGTCAAAGACCAGCACGTCACTGGTGGGGGTCTTGGTGGCGATGATGCAAGGATTCTGAGGCATGTAGCGGGCTCTGTTCACTTCCCCTTCGTGATTAATCTTGATTTCGATCTCTATCTTCCCACTTACAGATCCAAAACCTCCAAACTCTGAAATAAACAACAGTTACGTAAAATGATGGCTGTTGCAAATGAGCATGTGTCGAATAAAATTCTGTTCTTCTGAGCATGTTAAATGGTATATTCTATGCAAGTGTTGCATTTTAATAACTTAAATGTAATCTAAAACAAAAATACGTACCCATATTTTCTGAAGCATTAAAGATTTCAGCAAGATTTAAATGTATTCATTCATTGAGAAGAACTGTGAGCCACAATATTCAAATACAAGAACTTATTTGAGACAATTTGATGACATTGAATGACAATTGAATGGCCTAGCTGAATCATGATTTTCAATGTCAGTAACATTTGAAAACATAGTTTAACCATCAATTAGGGCTGCACAATTATGGCCAAATTGATAATCACGATTATTTTTGATCAATATTGAGATCACAATTATTCATTGATTTTTGGGACAAAATATTTGCATTGCACTTTCACATTTAAATAAACAGAGCACTGCTTTCACTTTCAAAATAAGACTTAAAATAAGGTTCTTCATCTGAAATCAGTTCATTTTCGTTTTGGCCGTAAAATATACAGTACATTATTCTTCTACTCTGGACTGCAGCCGCAACATTCAGGGAAGTTTTTCCCTGGCTGCCGCTCCAAAATTGAAGCCAAAACATCTCAATCGGCTGGCTGTTAGTTTAGGAAGCACTTGATTTGATATGCAGTGGGGTTTTCTGGCACACATTTTAAACTTCAATATCACAGTCGATCATGTTAACTGTGGGAACCAAAATCTTGATTTGCGATTAATATTTGATTAATTGTGCAGCCCTAGCATCAATCCATTTATTTTGTGCAACACAACATATAGTATACGTAGTCTTCCCCTGCACACGTTATCCCTCACCTCCTTTCTCGCTGTCATAGTGCGATGCATCAAACTGGGCGTCATCATTAGGGAGCTGAACACTGGCGATTACGAGGTGATTCTGTTCATCGGATGTGTGTGTTCCCAAAACCAGCCGGTGTACGCTGTAGTCTTTCCCCTCTGGCCTGTGAAGAAGGAAGAATTAAAATATGTATCATGTATTCATTCATAAAAAATGTGATCCCTCCTCTCTTGTGTAGGGGTGTAATAAATCGACACACAGGAGTATTGTGATATTATGTTGTGTGATACTGTATTGATTCTGCAAAACACTGTATAGATTTTTAATTAACCTCTTAAAAATCCGGTGGCCTGTGGCCAGGCCCGGCTGCTATTTGATCTTTCGGAGGTTGTAGCGGGCTCAGTTTAAAGCTGGAGGCATCATATGAAACTAGAAAACCTGAGGAATCAATTGGTACCAACCATGTCATACTAGCTTTTCGAGAAAAAGGTTAAATAACGCTCCAAAGTTACGCTAAATTTTGGCGAGGAAAACTGGCATGGCGATATTCACAGGGGTCCCTTGACCTCTGATCTCAAGATATGTGAATGGAAATGGGTTCCCACGAGTTTCCCCTTTACAGACATGCCCAGTTTATGCTAATCACATGCAGTTTGGGGCAAAACCCATGCAGTTTTTTGCATGCAGTATATATTTTTGCCTATTCTAAAATTGTTTATTTCTGGTGTGTTCTTCATACTATGACAGTTTCCGCAGTATATTACCTTGATTCTTACAGTATCGCAATATATCGAATCATTGCCCTTGTATCATGGTACATATCGTATCGCCAGATTCTTGCCAATGCACAGCCTTACTCTTGTGTCATGTTTTGGTGGATGTCAAGGTGCAGCAGGTCCCTCCCCCTCTCACCTGGTGACATCAGGCAGCCACTGAGCGGTGAGGCTGGGCCACTCCAGGGCGTGAGTCATGACCAGGTCGTAGAGGAATGGGGTGTTCTTCTTCCAAATCTTGTACTCCTCATTGATCACCCTCTCCTCCACAGCATCATCAAATGCAGCTGCAAAAAAGTAACATTTAGCAGCAACACAAAGTTAAGATTCAAGATTCAAGATGTTTATTGTCACGCCGGTTATACAGGAACAATCGTGTGAAATGCTTTTTGCTGGGAAGCTCCATTAAAATAATAAGTTATATTACAATTATAAAAGGAAATACTTTGTACAAGGGCATATTAAGAATATATACAGGCATATTAAGATTGTATACATTAAGAACATATACAGTATAAGATATATTTTTGTGTGAGAAGGTGTCGTATGAATTATCTATTTAAAAGTCTGACGGCCGTAATTTGTATCATTGCTGGAGCAGGATGATTGTGAACAGGGAGATAAAATAGGATGATGACTGAATTGTACACTGATTTTTTTAAGATTATATGTATATGTGTTTTTGTATGTGTATATACTGCGTGTGCATATATGTGTATGTATGTATAGAAATAAATAGATTTTTCCTGTATCTATACTGGCTTATTTTATATTAATATTAGGTTTATTAAGTTTCTTTTTACCGAGAATGTTATTATTGGGGACGTTTGTGAATGTTTGTTCTGTTGTTTCAAAATGAACCAAAAACCAATAAATATAATATTGAAAAAGAAAAAAAGTCTGATGGCCTTGGGGGTTTAAAACTGTTCCTCAGTCTGCTGGTGAGAGTCCTGCTGGGGGTCCTGTATCTTCTACCAGAGGGCAGGAGGGAGAACAGGCTGTTGTGGGTGGATGGTGTGTGTTACGTTATGATGTCATGCAGCATCTAATTTGCCTGGACTGAATAGAGGATATGAGTGACATAAAAGTTTTACATTAAAAGTCTTCTTGTTAAATTGACAGGTTTATTTTGCTGATAAGATAACACATGTGTCTACAGGTAGCTTTATAATCTAATCAGTCTGTGAGGGAGAGTCTAAGCAATACCTCACTACATGTGTGTCATGTGTAATTAAACCCCCTGCATAGCCACAGCCTGCTAGCAGCTAACCTCAGCTAGCTGGCTGGTGTGTAACAATGAAAGGTGATGCTGACTGGCGCGCCAACTAACCACCGGTTCATCCTGACTGACTGGTGTTTTCTTCTCTTACTCTGGACAAACACACACCTTTAAGCCGATAATTTAGAGAAACAAAGAAGTGAACACTCTTACCTTCTTTATCAGCCATTGTGTCGTGGTTTAAACCACTAATACTGGCAAAAGAGTAGATAATTGTTAGGAGGAGTGCTCCGTAGAGACAGCACGGTGGCTTGCAATGGCGCCAACTCCATAGAACAGGACGGGCCAATCAGCGTTCAAGAAAAAACCGACAGGAAGTCGTCACCGCAGCACATTACTACTTCCGGAACGCCCTCCTCTGATACATGTTGTCAATGGTTGCAACACTCTGACGTAGTAAAAAGTTGTTTTGGTCTTCTTTTAAAGCGTTT
Source organism: Sebastiscus tertius (assembly GCA_916701665.1). NCBI lineage: Eukaryota > Metazoa > Chordata > Actinopteri > Perciformes > Sebastidae > Sebastiscus > Sebastiscus tertius. The sequence continues at coordinate 21,367 of CAKAOH010022063.1, forward strand.
AACAAACTTACAGCTACAATGGACGACCGTGAGTTGGACCTGACGGAGGCACAGAAAGCTATAAAGTCAAAATACCCAAAAATCAACAAGAAATATGAATGTAAGTCTGAAAGTTATGATAAATAATGTAGCTAGCTTAGCTTAGCTCGTTTACTAGCCTGTCACTTTACTCGCGTAAACAATGAGAGAAACTGTCTCCAACGCCAGCTAACTGTAGCTAACGTTATGTTAAATGAAGCTGTTTATCTAAATGAAGTGACATATGCCATGATTAGTCTTTGAAACGTGTAATTGTCATATCTGCCTCTATCTGTCTCATAAGCTGATGTAACAGCATGCCCTGACTCATCATGTCACCATGTGTTTTATTATTACAGACCTGGATCATACAGCAGATGTACAGTGAGTGTTCTTTGATATCTTGGTAAAAAGTTGTTTGTCAGATCTCACAAATTTTCTCTGTTGTTCAGTAATAATAATAATAATCTTTATTTGTATAGTACCTTTCTAAAAATAGTTTCAAAGTGCTTGCACAGATACAATGAAATATAGACAAAATAAAAACAACAATAAAAGAACACAACATTATTAGAAAGACTAAATAATTAGAAAACTAAAACCTGTAACCAGTGGTATCAAAACAATAAGGTTACTACACAAAAGCCAAAAGAGAACAATATAAGGTGTGGGTAAAAGGTGCACCAAGCTGTTGCCTTACGGAGTTAAATAAGCCTTTTTATAAAAATGGGTTTTTAAAAGAGATTTAAAATGTGTAGTAGAGCTAGCTAACCTGAGGTCCTGAGGTACGCTGTTCCACAGTCTAGGGGCATTGATGGCAAAGGCCCTGTCACCCTTAGTTACCAGCTTAGACTTGGGTACAACCAGTAGAGCCAAGTCAGAGGATCTCAGGTTACAAGGTGGCACATAGGGTGTAAGGAGCTCAGTGATGTAGCTTGGTGCCAAACCATGCAGAGCTTTAAAAGTTAATAATAAAACCTTAAAATCAATTCTAAATTTGACAGGCAACCAGTGAAGTGCAGCTAAAACCGGAGTGATGTGCTCAAATCGTAGTCATCACTATTTTATTTGCTGCTCTCTCTCTCTCTCTCTCTCTCTCTCTCTCTCTCTCTCTCTCTCCCCCCAAGGATTCACTCCTGGGGAAACTCTCTGGAGGAAGCCTTTGAGCAGTCTGCCATGGGCATGTTCGGCTACATAACGGACACAGAGACAGTGGAACCGATTGACACTGTTGAAGTGGAATCAGAGGGTGAGAGTACAGACAGTCTCTCGATCAATCAACCTTTTTCTATACCTATATCAGTCATGTTGCCAGATCCAGATCACCAAAACTAAACTATAGTATGTATACTTTTTTCCCTTCTCAAAAGGTGACGACATGGAGTCTCTTCTTTTCCATTTCCTAGACGACTGGTTATACAAGTTTTGTGCAGATCTCTTCTTTGTTCCCAGGGTGAGTATGTTGGTCATATGGACATGTTTTGGATGTAGTTTAAAGAAAAACATCCAAGGTGGGTATGGTGACGCCTAGAGCTGCAACTATTATCGATTAGCTGTCAACTACTAAATTAATCACCAAATATTTTGATAATTGATTAATCAGTTTTCAGCGCTACTGAGAAAAAAAGTCAAAATTCTCTGATTCCAGCTTCTTAAATGTGAATATTTTCTGGTTTCTTTACTCTTCTATGAAGGTAAACTGAATCTTGTTGAGTTGTGGACAAAACAAGACATTTGAGTACGTCATCTTGGGCTTTGTGAAACACTGATTTTCACCATTTTCTGACCTTTTATAGACCAAACAACTAATCGATTAATTGACAAAATAGTCAACAGATTGATCGACAATGAAAATAATAGTTAATTACAGCCCTAATGACATCACAGCAAAAACAACCATAGTTTTATTTGGGCCCTGGTCTTTCCTTTGAGGAGTTTGTCTGTTATCCACTTGTCCACATGGGTGTAGATTAGAGACTGTTAACTCACCAGAGGTATGACAATGAGTGACTGTCTAACTGTGGTTCCCCTACAATGGACTGTATGCTGGGATAGCGTCTAGACCCCTTTCTGTGCATTTTTACATAACATATTTTGATTCTTGTATGATGGACACACTGTAAAGATCTTGTTTATTAAGTATTTTTTTCCTATGTTAATCTCCTGACACAATTATATGTTCCATCTGTCCACTAGGAGGTCAAAGTTTTGCACATAGACAGAATAAACTTCAAGATCCGCTCCATTGGGTAAGTAACTTTGGTTACCACCTCACAATAACACAAAAAGTTATAGCAGAACAGGGATGGTACACGTAAAAAATTAGTAGTTGTCCTAAAATTACCTCCACAAAACTTTCCCATCATGCTTTCCGGAGGAAATCTTAGATGCAGACCTCGCAGACGAGGATCAATCAAATATCCACAACAAAGTGAATAGGAGGCGACACGCTTGCGGGAGACGAGGGGATCACTCGCACAACTCCAGACTGGCACTTCCTTGTATATTTCTTACAAATGTACCTCACTGATCTACCAGGCTTTTCTCTGTACAGAGCAGACCGCGACCCCAATCTCAGTCAGAAAAGCAAAGGTGGAGGAATACTTTATGTTTCTACATTAACCACATCTTTGAGCTCAGGAAGCTTCAATACAAGAAGGAGGAGGCCTACAGGAGTTGTGACCAGATGGCTTACAAAGATGCAAAGCAGGCACATAGTAATGCAGTAAAATCAGCCAAACAACGGTACAAGGACAAACAGGAACAGTATTTTTCTGCCGGTGACTGTTTGTCGGTTTAGAAGGGACTTCAGACATATAAACCTCAGAGTACTGCAGCTGACTCCTCTCTCCCAAACACACCTTTTACTACAGATTGTAAAAACAACCTTGTGTGTTTTCCCCCCTTATCTTTTTCATATTTTGATTTTATCCTTCAGCTATCTAATCCTATTTTTCTATTTTAGTTATGTCCTGTAAGCTGTTCTCTCATATGGTCATTTTTCTTTTGTTTATTAAAGTTGGGGTGAAGAATTCTCTCTGCCAAAGCATCCACAGGTAAGACACTTACTTATTCAGATTATAATTCTGTATATAATAAAATTATGAAATAAAAGTAAAGAGGGCTTTACCTTTAAGTTTTTTTTTTTTTATCATTGACACTTTTAGGAGAATTGTGTAAAATGAGTAATAAAAGATACATAATTGCAGTGCGTTGATTCTCAGTTATGTCCTGTCTTGTAAATCCAGGGAACCGAGGTGAAAGCCATCACATACTCCGCAATGCAGGTCCACGATAAAGAAAAACCAGAGATATTTGTCATCGTTGATATCTGACGATACCTCCAGAGGCAGCCCACACTCCTGGTTCAATGGAACTGGAATATCTACTTGGCCAATTTAAGTGGCCTTTTATCTAAGACACTGATTATTGACTTGTAAAATCTGTTTGTTTGTTTTTACTTTAAGATAAACTATTCACTGTCAGGAGCATTTCCCAACATTTCTTGTTATTACGGGTTCACACAGTAGAATGGAAGGGCTCTCTGATAGATTACAGATTAGTGATATGACACTCATGAATTGTATCATTTCAGAAATCACAAAACCAGGGAAATGATATGAAGAAAAACTGATTTAGAATGCTGTATTTGGTTTTTAACACATTTGTCAACCCAGTTTTACTTGAAATGTTTTTGCAAATTCTTGTTCTTATTTATCACACATTTGAAATTCCTTGCATTAATGCCTCATTAATCATTGTAAATAAATCAACAGATGTTTATTTTTCTGCTGTGGGATTGATTAAATGGTCACTGATACCTTAAAACAATATCTTGCTTGTGAATATTTTGTGAGTTATTCTGGAGGACAAAGCAGTAAACAGGAGCTCCAACTTTAGAATTTAAAAAAACAAAAAAACATAACTAACTTACTGTGATTTCAACACAGCAGCATATTAGAAACCACCATGTAAATGTAGAATATGTGTTATTGTTAATAAGACTGGTTGATCTAAGTTGACACAGATATCTCATCAGGATATCCAATATTTGATTTCTACACTAGCACTAAGCTAAAGATACATTGAGGACTTCATGATGTGTATCTAGGCCTGTTCAAAGGTTTGAAATTTGAGAATAAGTTATTTTAAAAGGAAGAATACTTCCAATGACTCAACATAGAAGAATAGCAGGGATGCAACAAACTTAATTTCTTAATTGAAATAAATTCCTTATAGCATACTGATCATATACTACACTATCTAGCCAAAGTATCTCAGCTGGACCAGGGTTTTGTTTGAGCCTTTATGATGCAATACATGAATGTACTATTAATATCCAGTATTAAACCACATCCACAAGCCCAGCTGGAGTTTTTGCCTCAAAGAAGAGACAGTCAGATGAGAACAATAAAACCTGACAAGCATGATCACAGTAAATCGTGTGCAGTGAGACATCAAACGCAACACTTTTGTGCACTAGATGATAGAGGATGTTCATGTGCAGGCTTGTGACCTTTTTTAAATATTGTTTGAATGATCCCAGTTTCTATAATAAATAGAGTGGAAGTAACTGCAGGCAGCAGTATTTATGATGTATTTACAATGGCTAAAAATCAGTTTTTCCAGCTCAACTATAATCTCTAATGTCATTGACCAAATATGTGCAATGCACTGCACAACTGGAATTAAATGTAAAGGGACTAAAAGCAATGGGATACTCTATTTCTTCAGGTTATGCAGCAAAAGAGGACACTGTGCTGTGATAACTCATAACTGGATTATAGCTTCTCTTGTCTGTAATACGCACTATGCTCCTCCCAGGTGGGACCTGTGGGCTTCTGTCTCACTGATGTTTGAAGGTTCATTTGTCAGGCTATGATTTAGAAAACCTGATGCTTGCATGTTGTGTCAGGAAGTAAGATAAAGCTAATTATAAGTACATTTTAGTAGGCTATGTGAGGCACTGGATAAACCTGAAGACAGATGTGTCCGTCATGATCTGGGAACACAACAACAAAGCGGTGATCGATATTTGATTTAACAGAAACTTTAAAGAGTATGGTTTCTGAAAATGTAATGCATTTCTCAAGTTCTATGGTTTTACTTCTGTAGTATGCATGTAGCCTAACCAGTATGATGTGAGGGGAACAAATCTACAAGTTGTAAGGACATTAGAAGCTGTTGCAGTAGTATTTTGATTGCAGTAATTAATCCATGCCAAATTCCATGGGGAATTGTGAGTAGCATGGGGCATCTGGCGTCGCAAGCAAACTGAATATGTGTCACTGCTGTTGCTTTATTGCTCTCAGCAAGGATTGTCTGATGGTGGAATATGCACAAAAAAATACATGCCAACAAAAATGCGATTCTACTACAAATAAGTTTAAATTGATATTGATTTGATAAAATACTGTCCATAAAGGGACATTCATTTGACATTTTTTTCCAACATATTTTTTTATAACAGAAGGCTCACAGTCATGTTATGTTCAACAATTATTATAAACAATCAGAGCAAAAAACAACAACATTTGAACAACATTTAAATCAAATGTGAGAGTTGATTTTCTTTGTTTCATATTATTGTAAAGATAAATAACTGTGTTCATTGGCTGTTCAGCTGTAAGCAATTAGAAGGGATCCATTAGAGCTGTGTTAAGATATGAAGGGCATTTTTCATTATTTTGACATAAAAATGATTAAATAATGAATGAATAATGAAGAAGCAATGGCATAATAACTGTTTGTTACAGCTTTACTAAAATAGGTTGATTCTGTAAATTATGCAAGTTGTAAAAATTGGTTTAAAGAGAAGCACTACATTGTTTCAACCCTGTAAAATGGACACTGCTAACATATTACCAGTTGGAATAGTTTTTATGAAACCACAGCACAACCCAGAGACAAATTGTCCTCCACGTCATACCAATAAAGCATTAGTATCCATGTTTCAGTATCCAGGATTAATAGAGGATATAGTTAGTTAATAAGAGGTGGAGACAGAATCTCAATTCTTACTGTGTTGTGAGAAATATAAGGATGTGAGAGATGTTTTCTTTGAGAAAATAAATAACATATGTCCTGAGTTCATCCATCTCTCCAATCCTCAGAAAATACTGTACTTGTGTGGGGAGAAAAATCAATGTGCAATATTAGCTGCAAAATATCTTGACTGTTACCATACAATAAGAGGGGCTACAAGCTCCAAACATGTTTCTGATTAACTACATCTGTAAAAGAATGTATATATTTTTTTCAATATTATATTTATTGTTTTTTTTTGTTCATTTTGAAACAACAGAACAAACATTCACAAACGTCCCCAATAATAACATTCTCGGTACAAAGAAACTTAACAAACCTAATATTGATATAAAGTAAGCCAGTATAGATACAGGAAAAACATATTATATACAAAAAGTAGATAAATAAGTAAAAAGAATATACACAAATAAAGAAAATAAAATAAAAAACAATAAAATAAAATAAAATCTATTTATATGTACATATCTATACTGTATACATATATACATACATACATATATACATACATACACATATACGCACACGCAGTATATACACATACAAAAACACATATACACAAAAATATCTTTTAGTGGAAAGGGCGTTTGAGCCATTAACAATAGGTTTCAGACATGTATGGGTGAGGGAGATGGCATCTTGTGTTGCACTGGAGAGACTTACATATATAACCAGAGGAAAAGCAGCAGAATTTGAAAAAGTGTGGAAACCTTTGTTGGAGTTTCTTGAACGTCAAGGAAGCACAGTCAAATTGAAACTGCTGTGTGTTGCTGAGTGCTGTTGCTGAAATTATTGTGTGTTGTTGTGTGTGTTTTTTTTTGGTCTTCTTCTTTGAGGTATTTGTTTTGTCTTATCTTTTATTTTATTTGTTTTCTTTGTTAGATATGTGAAATACATGAAATGTCATGTCTCTCTTTCTTTGATTACTGTGGAAATTCTGACTAAACATTACATTGTATAATTTAATTATTAATATTGTTAGTCTGTCTGTATGTGTATATATGTATATATGTAAAATTCAATAAAAAATATTGTTTAAAAAAAATAATAATAATTTCGCTCTGGCAATAATGTAACCTGAACATTCATGTCAATAAAGCTTATTTGAATTTTAATTAGACTCTTTTTGGTGTGGCCAAAGGGTGTAAATACCTTTTGTGGAAAGGGCGTTTGAGCCATCAACAATAGGTTTCAGTCAGGTTTCAATGGCATGTTATAATGACATAATGAGATCACGCCCCTGCTGCCAAGGCCTATGGAAAAGTGGCTAGGTCACACATCATCAACGCGTCATATCTTGGGAGGTAGAACACATGCGCAGTAAAATCTGGCCTGCAACCCCCCACCACCACCGATATTAACCCATGATTACATTTATCCAGTTACAGTCCACACACCACATCATCCTTTTTTATCCATCATTCTCTTTTAAAACATCATCCTTTTTATCCATCACCCTATTAAACACCATCCTTTTACTTCTATCTGTTTACCTAATTATATTTATTTTAATTTATTTTATCTTATTCTTTTTAATCGTGCCTTAATTTGATTTGCACCCAGCCACCCCCACCCCTCTCAAGCGCACACACACAGTCACATGATATTAATCTTGCCCAGTTATGTTGGCTTTTTTAAAGTTTTCTTTCTTTCTTTCTTTCTTTCTTTATTTATTTGTATTTATTTATTTTTTTCTTTCTTTAATTAATTTTCTCTCCATTTTGTTTTATCCATATTTTATTTTATTTTATTTTGTTATGAGGAAAAG
>CAKAOH010022066.1:0-21841 GCA_916701665.1 Sebastiscus tertius
GGCAGATCAACCAAATCTCAATCAATATGATTAACTTTGTTGATCCAATGCAGGGAAATTGAAGTGTCACAGCAGCAAAAGAAGGTATAAGAACAGTACACATCATGAGCATATAATACTGTGTATACAAAATGTACTATAATACCCCATACATAATGAAACGAGGCATTGCAATAAATGATTAATTAGAAAAATAGCACTTGGTAGATTAGAACTGGATGGTGAGTCCTCAAATAGAAGTGTTTTTATCATGAAATACAGTTATTGCTTGTGTAGCAGCAATTTATGTAATCAAATTGACTCTTGTTGTTGTTGTGGTCCATTGAGATCAGCGGTGATAGAACAGTCTGACAGCAGCAGGCACACAAAAGGCCTGCGGTAGCGTTCCTTAACACACTGCAGATGGAGCAGCTTGTCACTGAAGGAGCTGCCCAGATTAATCAGGGTTTCGTGTCAGGGGGTGGAAGGTGTTGCCCGGAGTTTGCCAATGTGTTTCTTCTCTGTGGAGCCCGGAGAACGTCTCAAGACCGAGCTGGCGTTTCTAGATTCTTGTAGGTAGGGACAGGCGATATGGCAAAAATAGATTTTTTTCAGGCAGGATCACGATCCACGATCTTATCACGATTTGTTTTCATGGAAAAAGAATAACAGATCATTAAGGCCAAACAGATTTGAATCAAGTGTGCAGACGTTTGCATGAATCCCATCCCAAAATTGGGTTTAAAGGTAAACAACAACACTCAAGTAAAGTGCACTCTTGCTACATAACATTAAAGGAACTGAATTGTAAATCAGGTAGATTATTAGACACAGATCCACAGGTGGAATATAGACAGCCGTAATATTACTACTGTCGGTTCTGTCTGCAAATAGAAAAGGTCGACACGTCACTGACAGAGCCTCTAAATCAGGGGAACAGTGACTGTCAGTCCGTCCTCCCTTGGCTCTTACAGTACCAGAGTCTTTGCTTCGGTCCAGGCGGTGGATTGTGAGGCATGCTAGCTGCACCGCAGTGTCAGGTATCAGCAGGTGAAGCCAGGTCTCCGTTATTAACATCACGCAGCAGTCCCTGGCAGACTTGTGAGCTGCCATCTGTTGCTCCAGTTGGTCCATTTTGTGAACGATGGATCTGGCGTTGGAGAGAAAGATGCTTGGTAGCGGTGGTTTGTGTGGACGCTTCTTCTGCCCCGCCCGGCATCTCCCTTTCTGCTTCCTCTCTCTACGCCGCCTACGTCGCTTCTCGGAGCCGATAACAATCCATGTAGACCCCGCTGATGTGGAGATGTCCGCTTGTAACGGCGGTACTGTGCTGTAGTCCGACGTTGATTAAGTCTTGACGACTATACGCATGCTTTGCCTGACAAAACTCGACAAGCAAATCCAGCATACACACAACAATAAGCACCAAACTAGGAAGCAAAGAGCCGCTGCACTGACGGCGCGCCGTCATCGTGAAACTACCAGCAACGGCAACTGGTAGAAAGTACACTGTAGCACGGCTCTACGATCTCGCTGTGAAGGCAGATCTTAGAGACACTTTAATCACGATTCACGATCTAATATTGTCATATTGCACACCCCCTTTTCATCTATTTGCTGACAAGGCGAATATCGGTACATTTGTTTACACTTTTTTTTTTTGCTTTTCAGTCAAACACAGAAGAATCTGATGACTGAAGAACTTTTTATAATGAATGTATTTTCAGCTTGACATTGAGAGACACTGATGGCTGCTGTCAGTCTCCATGTTAAATGTGTCACTGTCACCTTGTCAGCCTATTCCAGTCTCTCTGTTCCTATCTCTGTCTTACAGTGTGTGTGTGTGTGTGTGTGTGTGTGTGTGTGTGTGTGTGTGTGTGTGTGTGTGTGAGATAGACTCTCCCCCTGTTGGATATGCACTTGATGAAGAAACGCACACATGCACACACACGCACTGTTGCTGCCAATCCATTTCCTGCGCGGCGCACTGACGGAGGCAGTGGAGCTCGACTGACACAATTACACAGGTTCATACAGGAGGAAATGCAATCATTGTTGCCGCGGGTAACGGCAAGCGGGGACTGCCAGCCAGCCAGTCAACCCCCTGACAGACACACACACACACACACACACACACACACACACTAAGCCCAGTTTGTGAACTCAGCTGCCAGATGTTATACAAGCCCCCTTTCACCAATCAAATGAACCCCACAGGTCCTTTAGGGTGTGTGTGGGTGAAGTGGACCATGCTGTGTTCCTGCTGTTGTGGTAGTGTGTGTGTGTGTGTGTGTGTGTGTGTGTGTGTGTGTGTGTTTGTGAACCTGCGAGTAGCTTATTTATCAGGTCCATTCTGCCTCCATTCACATTTGTAGCTCACACACAAGCAGCTGTGTATTTCTATCTTTGTGAGGACACTCATTGACATAATGTATAGCCCCTTAGCCCCTAGCACTAACCTTAACCATCACAGCTAAATGCCTTACTCCAACCTTAACCCTAACCCTAACCCTAACCCGGGGGTCAGCAACCTTTACTATCAATAGAGACTGAAAATGGGTTCTCTGGGTACCCACGAGTTTCCCCTTTACAGACATTAGGGCTGGGACGATACACCCATCTCCTGATTCGATACTATCACGATACTTGGGTGCCGATTCGATATGTATTGCGATTCGATACTGCGATTTTTGTTAATTTTTTTACCACTAGACCATGGGAAAAAGTTGAATCATGCACTTCTAGGGACTTTTACTTTGCAAAATATCTAAATTAATAGATTGAAAGAAAGAGACAGAGACGTCCTGAAGTCAAATATATCCGTCATTGTCAGGCATTATTTATTATATTGTTTTCCAGCAACCCAAAAATCAAAGAATAAAGACATTTCCTTTTACAAATTAGTAATATTTTCTTTTTTAATTCATAAGGGACATGTAATATTTTATACTTCTGGTGAATATAATCCAATCAATCTTATTTCTACATATGTATTTTGTATATATATTTCCCTTTTTTAACACCTTATTTTGAAAACCGGACGTAGTCACACAACAAACAATGAGCAGAGAGGTGCTTAAATGCTCATTAGAGTTGGGGTGATTGCGTATGTGTCCTCATTAACATCACATTTGATCCAATGTTATTATAAAGATGTGGACAATAGCAGTTTTTAACTGATTCATAACGCATTATCACTAAATTATTTCACACCTCTTAATTAAAGTCCTGGATCTACTGAGAAAATCACAACGCGTAGCACAAAAGCAACTGCAGCTGCAATCTGCCCACCTGTGAAGATTAATAAGAGCTGCAGCTGTGTGAAAATGTAAGTGTCATAATTACCAATAGCTCTGGTTTTAAATGGAGTTAAAGCTAACCGGTAGTCTCTGAGGCAACGGGAACCGAGGATAGTCTCGACGTAATGACTCTCGTTTGTTTATCAGACATAATGTGTTTGTTCTGTACTGTAATAATTATGGGATTATTGGGATTATGGGGGAGGGGATTTTAGCGCAGATTAAGGCTGAGGTCACGTACTGTCGGTTGGGTAGAAGACACCCCTCCATATACACACACATACAGAGAGTGTGGGAGAGAGATTGAGAGGTTATGAGCATATGTATCCCTGTGTGGCTTGTTTTTGTCAATGGATGCTCATTCATGTATGTACCAGTCTCTTTCTCTGTCTCTCTGTGTCTGGGGGTAACCAGTGAAAAGCTCCAAATGTGTGTGCGTGTATGGAAGCGAAGCAACGATACAAACAGCACGGACCACCAGTTTTGGTCCGGCTTTGACGTCACCAAAACCCACAACAGCCGTTATCAGTGCAAAGCAGGTGCCTGCTGTACGTGCGAGGCATTCAAAGCGCTCTGATTGGTCGCCGGACAGTCCACCTTGATCACCAGGGGCAACTGGCAACAGTATGATCACTTGTCACTGTAATAAAAGATGTGTGCAACAGCGTTGAGGTGAGAGACAAAGGGAGGATGACAGAGGGAGGGAGGGAGGCAGTGGAGGTGAGAAGAGAGCGAGATTCTCGCTGAGAGGCGTGAGAAAAACAGCAAGAGCGAGCGCTTCAAGAGAAGGCGGCGACGAAACCGTTTACCATTTGTGATGGCACGCTGGCGTTCTTGAGGCCAGTCAGTCGCCCTCGTGGCAGATGGGCGGCTTGTCAAATGTGCTTCTCTCTAAAAGGGCTCGAGGGGCTTTCTGCACAGCAGCACATATTGATGTGATGGAGAGCTCATTCACAACAGCCTCTTTCCGCTCGGTCGAGGAGCTTAAAACACGCTTACAGCACAAGTGTACACACCGAAATACACGTAACAATGGATGAATGAAAGCCTCAGCGTGGAGGAGGAGGAAGGTGTGATGAAGTGCGGGCTGTATGAAAGGCAACCTGATGCGAGAGTCATTTTCCAAGCAGGCAGGCGTGTAAGATGGAAGTTAATTTCATGAAATAAGAATAATGTTTCATCAACAGAAGGTTAGTAGAGCAATCTTAAAACACAGTTGGACACTTTCTTTCTTGTTATTACACAGCTTTGTTTAATACTCGATTCTGATTGGTCAATCCTGCAGGGATGGACCGCGGTATTTGTACGTTTCAGCTAATTGTTTTGGTTTTACAGCCCACAACAGCAGACCGTGAAGTTAGCAGCTAGCTGGTGAACATAGTGGCGCACTTAGCAAAGAGCCAACTATTTTCCTGCAGGAGTTGGTGGAGAACAAAACAGAGCTAAAAGATGAGTTAATATTGAGCTTGCATTCATTATATGGCCAGAAACACGACTCCAAATGAATGCTAATGTTTCTGCTGGATGTGTAGATTTGTAACTGTTTGCCACAGACTGTATAAATAAGAAGTGGACGTAGTCACCGTGACATCACCTATTGGTTTGTGGACTACGGTTTTAAAGCCTCGAGTTCTGCATTTTGGCCATCGCCATCTGTGACACTAAAGAGTGGAGTACAACCGAACGCTGAAAAAGACATTTTAGGCGACCAAAATGTTACAATTGACTTTCAGGAACTGAAAACACGGACAACTCCCAGACCGGACAACGCCGTGGTAGCGACCTGTCAGTCACAAGGTAGCCCCGCCCTAAAGCATCCCCTGCTTTATGGTCTATTTGACTCTAAATGGGACCATAATTTACTAAATGAACATCATGCTGTGTTGAAGAAGACTTGAAACTAGCGATTGAGACCATAAACTCATGTTTACAATGTTTACTGAGGTAATAAATCAAGTCAGAAGTAGGCTCATTTTCTAATAGCCTTCTATATAATCAGACTTCTTTCTACAACCAGAGGAGTCGCCCCCTGCTGGCTGTTAGAAAGAATGCAGGTTTAAGGCACTTCAGCATTTGCTTCACTTTTCAGAACCGGAGGTTGCTCACTGCCATTTGCTAACACATTCACCACAACAACTTTATAAGGTGTCAATGTTGTGTTAACAGTTTGTTTCCTGTCTCCAAGTGGACAAAAAATGCAGTAAACTCATAAACCTCTCTACAGACGGGTCATTCTAGCACCTTATTGCCCTGAATGTACAGTTTCTGTCCTACGTTAACAAGCTCATATAGGACTAAAAGTTCAGAAGTCAGCAGCCAGGCCATGAAGTGCCTTAAAAGAGCCTTCTTGTGGCCTTAAATTCAGTGTTATTGTGCATTTAGCGGGGCCTTAAAACGTGAAAAATCTGGATTTGTGTCAGCCGCGGGGTCACCTGAATGTTGTACAGGAAGAGATGACAGCGGGAGAGACAGAAGGAGGGGAATCACAGAGAGAGAAGAGATAAGGATAGAGAGATGTTTACCCTAATGCGACATCAGTGAAGCTGACGGCAGATCGACACAGGAGTCAACACGCGGTTCAGGCAGATTAACTCGCAATGGGCTCATCTTCATTCATCGCCCTGCTTGTCTCCCCTGGCGTACACACACACACACACACAGACACACACACACACACACACACACAGAAGAAACTGAAACACATTTTGTCTATTATCGGTGCCATGATTATTATTGAGGATCATCAATTTTTATGACGCAAGACACTCAAATTTGAAATTATTTTTCAGCCGTAGCAGTCGTTCTAAGTGAATAAATAAAAGAGATTGCTAATGTTACACCTGGCAGATCCAATCACGTTATCATTGCAGTGTAATTTTCTGCATATTAAGGTGATCAGATACCTGTTACCTGCTGTAAATGGGATCTCAAAGGCATCATTCAAATTTTACTCAGGATAAAAGGAGTTGTTTTTTTTCCCTTTTTGCTCGCTGTGTTTAATCCGGCTACAGCAATGGCACTAAAAATGTGAGTCTCAGTTCTCTTACACTGTTTCCTAACTGGATGCGAGCGCCTAACATCAGGCGTAATCAGCTGTTTCTCGTCCATGTTGCGGCGCTGTCAACATGAGCAACAGGAAAAAATAGTAACGGGGCGTCCAATAAAAGTTCAGCTCAAAACAGCGTCCCGTCATTCTCGGCCAGTTAGGACACTCAAATAGAAAACAATGTAATCAAGCTGATTTTGTCGCTGACGATCGCTCACGTTGCATCCAGTTAGGACGCGGTGTTAGAGGTAAAACATGAGCAAACAACTACAGGAAATAACCAGAAAACGCCAGCGTTTAAAGGCACCCTCCACTGCCACCACTGCAATACTAAATCACCGCAGTACTCCTTTAAAAATGCAACAGTTAGACCGCTTACTGCTCGCTCTCTCTGTCCTCAAATAACCTCTATGCTACTGCTGTAATATCTAGAAATGTGCTCCTTGTTTTCATCATGCTGGTTTATGTGAGGATGAGTTTCTCTATTTCAGATCTTGCAGACTAAACCCTGCAGGGTTCCAGTCGACAGAATGCAATTTGTTTCTCAGCTCTGTATTGTGAAAACATATTTAATACGAGGAGGACGCCAGCAGACGGAAGGTTATACTGTCCAATAAATGATCTGCATGTGACTCACGTGACTTTGTGTGTTCACAGGGGGGCGTTTTCCGAGGTGGTCCTGGCCCAGGAGAAGCTGAACGGCCGGATGTTCGCGGTGAAGTGCATCCCCAAGAAGGCTCTGAAGGGGAAGGAGAGCAGCATCGAGAACGAGATCGCCGTGCTGAGGAAGTGAGTGCTGTTAGACAAACACACACACACATAAACCCTCCTAATTCCTGGTTACCGGGGCAACTGTGCACCTCCTCTCTCTCTCTCTCTCTCTTCCAAGCATCACAACCCCCCCTTCCCGCCCCCAGGTCACGATCCGCAGCCCACCTACCACTCGTACGAACACATCACGACTGAAACTTCTGTCTGTCTGAGCACAAAACAGCTGCATAATATTAAGACAAGAATCCTGTTGTGAACTCTGTCTGGATGCTGTCGTTGGAGTTTAAAGTAAACGTGAACGAAGTCAGAATTGCACTCTCTGCATTGAAACACATTCATTATTAAAAGTAACTATAAAACAGTGAGGAAACATTCTTCAGCATCACACACACATTGAAAAAAATTCTAATTAAATATTCATGATTCAGCCCATCAGGGCCAGTACACTGAGTCACATCACCACATTAGTTTTATGGCGCGAATGTGTGCCAGCAGTCGACCAGACGGAGCCAGGAAGAGACACCAGTGCTCTCATGTGTTTGTTGGCAGAGATTTCACCTTTTGAAAAGCAGATTTAAACTGGAATGTATTAGCTGCCACATAATCAGCAATTAACTCTGATCCATGGGAATAATAACTAGATACAGTTGAAAACCGCTTATAGAGATCAAAAAGCTGTACAAATGCTGTTTAAATAAGTTGCTTATAATAATCAAGTCGTTCGCTTACAGTGTTCATTTTGGGTCTTTTTCATACATGACAACTAGGGTTGTTTATTTTAATTTTTTTTTTTCCCTCGTTAACCAATTATTAACTGTTAACCGACAAGATTAGTGTGTTGCATGTCGCGGTGTGACAGCTGCAGTGTATGAGCAAAACAGACAACTGAGTCGCCAGTTCACCCGTCCGGAAGCGTTACTGTAGCAGCCGCGGTGCTGCATCTAGTATCGAGGACACATGCAGCCACTTTACCAGTAAAAGTCTCCATCATTTTGTTTAGCTGCGTGGTCGTCAGCTGTGTGTCCACTGCGTTCAGAGATGTAGAGTTGCTGGTGGCTTCGTACTCGTCGTCGTTGTCACACACATACGGTCTGTCAGTGCGGCATAACTTTAGCGAGTGTCCGATAGACCGCGTTTGTGTGTGTGGCAGCGGTAGGTGTGGTGTTGTCGGTGGCGTTATAGCTGTAAACGTAGCTGTAGCAGTGTGAGTACAGTTTATTTGTCGGTGAATAAATGCTACAACTCCTCAAGACCCGAGCCAACTTCCTGTATCCGGCAACACCGACTCAGATTCTCTTAAGGTGGGCTGTTAAGGTGGACCAGCTTTTCTCCCTAAAGTGACGAGCCGCTCCTCTGAGTTTTGCACAGTTAATTACTAACATCCCTAATGACATATGGAAAAACATTTTAATTACATTAACGTTAATTGAATTTTTGTTTTGTTTTTTAATTCACTCCCTTGATACTTTGCCTCGCCGTCTGCTCTCCGGCTGAATACCTGAGGCCGGCGCTGCGTGCACATTGATATCATGACAGGAAGAGGAAAGTCATTTTTCTCTGAATAAAAAAAACAAATGTGTGCGGGGAAAGCACCTGAGGTTGAAGCCGCCCTCGTCAAGTGGATTGATAACGCCTCATCACATAATGCCCCTGAAGTGAAACTCTACCGACCGGCTCCCTTCATGCCGCTACCGGGTGAGCGAGCGAGGAGCCCTGGAAAAGGGGCGCCACTTGCGATGCAGAGCCGGCCAATAACGGCAACGTCTCACCCTCGGTGAGGGAATTGGCAGGGAGACAGTAAATAGCAAAGCGTTCCGTTTTATTACTTTGTATTAATGTAATAAATCTGCATGGAAATGATACACAACAACAACAATTCGGTTTTAATAACCCTCCGCTTATAGTGATCAATTTGGCTCGGACAGACGTGATCACTATAAGCAGTTCCTAATCTAGTTAGTCAGCACAAGCAGATACTAACGTGAAGTAAAGTGTTCCTTCAGAGGCAAAAAGAAGGACTTGAACAAAGATTATCTCTTTGTCTCCCTCTCACACACAAGCATGTGACCATGTGATCACACAGAGAAATGTCAAACTGCCGGCTCTCTGTGCGCTGTGACAATACAGATGTATTATTCTATCAGACGCAATAACTTTGTGCGTTGGGCTGCTCTGTGGAACATTAGAGAAAATGAGAATTGCCTCCAGCAGCGAAAGGAGAGATTCAGGCTTTTCGTTTAGACAAATGAGTGTCATTACTGTAAACAAATGAAAGCATAAGTGAGCAGACTGGCGGTCTCTATCAGCCCCCGTACACTGTGAGACACCAGGTCGGCTTCGGAGGGAAATCTGATGGATTACTTTATGGTACAAATCAGGAAGAGGGAGGCAAATAGAGCTAACGCTTTCAGAGAATCTTGTGACAGCAGATGGTGGAAAGAATTATGGAAAAATCAAAAACATAAACACTAACAATACCACCTGTATTACAATAGGTAGAGGCCGACAGCATCGTGCCCATAGTTGACATTTCTTCTTGATTTCCCATGGTACAAATCTTCCAGGGAGTGTCCCAGCATGAGTGATAAAAATAGCAGGTGTGCAAACCAGTAGTCTCTTTACTTTACAGAAATTATACCACGATAGAGATTGCAAAGTCTTCTTGTAAATAAACAAGGGCTGTCACTCGATTTTTAGCAGTTCAAAATGTACCCTAAAGGGAGATCTATCAAGTATTTAATACTCTTATCAACATGATAGCGCCTGCTCACGTAATGCCCCCAAAATGAAACTCTGCCGACCGGCTCCTCGGCATTTGTAGCGCCGGCAGCTCATGCAGAACCGGTGCCTGTCTCCCTCCATGCCGCTACCGGGTGAGAGAGCGACGAGTCCAGTGCGGCGTTCGTCCACATCCATGGCGTGCATGCGGACAAACGCCGCACTGGACTCCTCGCTCTCTCACCCGAACTCGAACGGCGCACAGAGGCAGCAGAGGGAGAGTGCATCGGAGTAACGTTTAACATTTCTTGCACATTTCATACAACGTTTGTCGTCCTTAAATACAAGGTGCAAATCCTCTTTGCATTTCAAATCGATTTTATATCGATATACGTCTACCGTGAAGGACAACTTGCCGAGTACCTATCGTTGTAGTTGGATCGTAGGAATATAAATGGATACATCGATGTAGTAGATGAATCGTTACACCCCTAAACACCACACATTACATCCGTCAGTGTACAGCAGCTCCATCTGTGCAGCGGCGGCGGTAGTAGTAGAGGACACAGACAAGAGGAGGAATCCATGAATGAGAACTACTAGCTGATGTATGAGAGGGTTTTTTCTGAATGCATCGTGGCTCTCCTCTGCCATTACGCTCTCTCTTCATTATCTCAGGCAGGGCTTCAGTACACACACATTATCACTGTTCAACCTGCACAACTGTGTGTGTGTGTGTATGTGTGTGTGTGTGTGTGTGTGTGTGTGTGCATGAGTCACGTCTCCGCTCTGTGGTTCGTCGGCTGCCTGCCGTCGCAGAGGTCGCACGTTCCATAATAAGTGTGAAGATGCTCACCTGCGCACCTGCTGTGCATTCCTGTGTGTGTGTATGTGTGAGAGAGAGAGAGCGCAGGGGGAATTACCTCTGCTCACAATGCAAAAGATGATTAACCCACACACAAAATCAATCGTGTTTCTACAAGGTATGAGGTGTTAGGATAACGAATGTGCACACACACACATACACACAGACAGAAGGGTGGAAACACCCTCATCACAGAGCCGTAACCATGGAGAAATCAGGAGGAAAAAATGAGCAGAAAGGGAAGATGAAAATGGGCAAAATGGCCCCGTGATCGAAGGGTTGTGGGTTTGAATCCTTGAAGAATCTGATCACATTGATCTTCACCGTCAGGCGGTGTTTGCTGTCAACTCAAAATCTACATTTCCATGACAACCGGGCAAACTCTGTCTGCAGATGAAGAGCATGTAACGTGATAAAAAAAGCTCTAGATAAGCTACTAAATGGACCTTGAATTCATGATTATAAGGCCACCCGAGGTAAAACCCCGTCAGAGCATTTCAGTTCTGTCTATTATAGGGCTGTCAAAGTTAACAGGATAATAACACGTTAACGCAAATTCATTTTAACTCCACTAATGTCTTTAACGCGCTAACGCAATCGATCTTTCGGAGGTTGTAGCAGATGGAAGACAGAAGATATTAATACACTGACTGAAATACATTTGACTGTGCAATATATCCTTTGATGCAATATATACCTCAAGTGCAACTACCTCTGTTACATCTGTATACATCTACTTTACTTGTTTTGTTCCTGTTTTATTTGCTTTATATCTATGTGTGTTTTACCTGTTATATGTTTTACCTGCCTATTTAATACGATGACAATAAAGCTTTCCATCCTATTCTATGTAGAAGATACTGGTATCATGTGAAACTAGAAAACCTAACCTATTAACAATTGTTAATTGATTTCCAATAATACATTTGCATAAAGCAGCATATTTGTCCACTCCCATGTTGATAAGAGTACTAAATACTTGACAAATCTCCCTTTAAGGTACATTTTGAACTGATAAAAATGTGATTAATTTGCAAATCGCGATTAACTATGAACAATCATGCGATTAATCGAGATTAAATATTTTAATCAATTGACATCCCTAATTTATTAATGTGGCAGAAACATAATGGAGAAGCAAAATGTTTGCAGTTCGACAGCAATTGTTAGAATTTAAAGGTCATTTAGTTCTGTTGATGGGTTATTGTGTGATGTAAGACATGTTGCAGCTTTGAAATAAAACCGACGGTCTGTCTTTGTTTGTCAGGATCAAGCACGAGAACATCGTGGCGCTGGAGGACATCTATGAGAGTCCCGACCACCTCTACCTGATCATGCAGCTGTGAGTTGAAGTCTTACCTTCTTTTTTTTTTGTTGCAGTCGATTTTGTTGTCGTTGATTACTCGTTTTTTATGCTTTTTTTCATGTTGAATGACTTATTTAAGACACTTATGAGCACATCTCTGGTAAAAACAAAATTTAAAGTGGTGCTTTTGTGTGATCCTTTGTGGACGAACTCTAGTAGTGCTAGTAGCACGACAATTGACTTTCACTTCTTAGCAATATACGTTTGACCTTTGACCTGGCCTGTGGCCTCCAGGTAATTTGACTTTGAGACACCTGGGCTAATTAAAAGATGCTATCTAACTGCATTATGGGAAATGTAGGATACAGCATTGTTGGAGCTTGACCCATGTTGGGAGTGTTCACTGGTGAAAGAAAAAAACCTCTTTCATCCTGACAGATTTTTTATTTTTATGTAAAATATTGACAAAAATACAAATTGTTTTTATTTCGGTAATATTTCATTTTTAAAAAATAGGAACATTTGGACTTTTCAAAGAAAATTTAAGACCACAAGGGCAATTTCTCAGCTGATAAAGTCAGAGTACAACTTTCTAATTTGATTGTTATTTCAATAGTCGGTAGAAAACGGAGAGATTCGTTAAAATGACAATGTTTTCTTCAGTTATTCATAAAAACACTGCAATATGAGCCAGAGATTCATAATACTCCATCTCCGTCTTCCTCACACTTTTAATCTTATTCTTCTGCCCACCCACCCATCACACACACACACACACGCACACTTCAATGACAGCTCTACTGAGATGACAACATCTCATACACACACACACAAAGCCCACTCGTCCTCCCACACACACACACACCACCGCACAGCTACAAGGCCTCGATTACATCAGCAGCATCTCTGCTTTGATGGTCAGCTGTAGAGGGAAGCAGGATGGCCTGTGGTTCACCCATGGGTGCTCTACTAACCTCCTCTGCAAGGTTGCTGCTACTGCTGCTTACATAAGAGGAGAAGTTGGTCTGGAAGTTTGGCACTTGGTGCTGGAAACATTTCCAGTCAAGTTCACGGCTGTGGATTACACAACAGTGGCTATGTTTACAAGCTGACGTTAGCAAATTATCTGTTCGCGTGCCACACGTGGGTCCTTCTACGCCAACGCCGGTCAAAATACAGGAGGATTTGTCTTCTGATACTGTAAAACCTAAACTTTTTTAGTTTTGATTTAGGGAATAAACTCTTAAGTAAAAGCTAATATGTTGCGTTTGATTGACATTAAAGAGCAAATCCACAAGTTTTTGTGGTTGACTTTCTCCAGTTACTTTGAGATTGAACTGTTTAATCGGATCAGTCAAAGGTTTTACTCTGATTAAGTTGTTTACCTTCAACAGTATGAACCTTTTGATGGAGTTTCCTGTCGTCATGGATAAACCAATTAACAGTATTTGTGTTTCCTGGCCGGCTGCCACCACCTGTTTGTGATGTTTACTACTGTTGGTAACATGAGAAGGAAGTGATAATCCCTATTTACTCTTAACTAGGACTGTCAAAATATCTAATCGCGATTAATCGCACGTTTTTTATCTGTTCAAAATGTACCTTAAAGGGAGATTTGTCAAGTATTTAATACTCTTATCAACAGGGGAGTGGGAAAATATGCTGCTTTATGCAAATGTATGTATATATTTATTACTGGAAATCAATTAACAACACAAAACAATGACAGATATTGTCCAGAAACCCTCACAGGTACTACATTTAGCATAAAAAATATGCTCAAATCATAACATGGCAAACTGCAGCCCAACAGGCAACAACAGCTGTCAGTGTGTCAGTGTGCTGACTTGACTATGACTTGCCCCAAACTGCATGTGATTATCATAAAGTGGGCATGTCTGTAAAGGGGAGACTCGTGGGTACCCATAGAACCCATTTTCATTCACATATCTGGAGGTCAGAGGTCAAGGGACCCCTTTGGAAATGGCCATGCCAGTTTTTCCTCGCCATAATGTGGCGTACGTTTTTATTTAACCTCCTTCTCGACAAGCTAGTATGACACGGTTGGTACCAACAGACTCCTCTAGTTCCATATGAGACCAGTAGCTTCACTGTAGCTTTAAAACTGAGTCTGCTATAACCTAAAAATCGCAAATTGCATTAATGCGTTAAAGAAATTAGTGGCATTAAAACAAATTTGCGTTAACGCGTTATTATAGCGTGACATCCCTGGTAAATAATTCCAGGCTCCAGGGAGTTTGGTTACTAATTGCAGCTTGAAATTCTCTCAGTGGGCTTTATTACAGGGAGATTAAACCACTAACAGATGCAGATTTTTCCATTTTATCCTAATTTAAGAAACAGGATCTCATCACTTTGAGCGGAAGCTTGACAGAAATATTGCTTGCTATCACTGCTGCTCCGTCTCTGGGCGGCAATTGAGTTTATTATAAATACCGCTGGTTATGTACTTATTTAGTCAATAAATCATCATCCCAAGAGGTGATTGACTGTACAACATATTGTTTAGTTTTTCTGCTTTCTCTGTGTTTTTTTACGCCAGTCATTCTGAGAAATTCAATGCTTTCAGAGCAAGCGACAGAGACAGTAACAGGAAAGACCCCACCTCTGCTCCTTCGTCCTCCTCTTCCTCTACACCTCCCCCCTTATCCCTGCATCTCCTCTCTCACACCATCTGCTCTCTGCTGCTTCTTTCTATCCCCCCCTCTCGCACCTTATTTCCATCATCATCAGCTCTTGGTTTCACCTGCTCACTTTCATTTCCCATATATACCATATATTCACAGGATGTGGGCTAGTTGCCATAGTTACGGGGTCAAAGGTAACACCTGGGTTATAACATTTCAGGGGGGATCTTGAGAATTGCAGCAAGTGGCATGAGAGATTTGCTCATGTGATATTTTTTTGACTGCTTTTGGATCATCTAAGAGCATCTTCGAGGCTACCTTTGTGATTGTTATAATTCATATTATTTTGCTCCGCCACTTCTTATTCTGTTTGACTAATGTTTTCACCGAGCTGTTTTAAGATTCTGCATGTCTTATGTTCAGACAGAGTGTCAAAGAAAGACATGTTTCACTGAGGAAAATAATGTTAAAATATAGAAGACTCAGGTGACAGAGTGGTTCAGTCTCCCTTTTCATCTGGCCTCAGTGCTGCAGGCTGTTCGTCCTCATGCTACACACAGTAGCTTCATCACTACACAACCGATCTGCTGAAACAGAAAGAATTTGCGTCCATCATTTGCTGGAACTGGCATCAACAAATGAAGAAGGAAGTGCTGCATACATTTGTACCAATCTCTACTGTAATGAGTGACCTCATGTGTTCTAATTATTTACTGAGATATCAGGGGTTTTTAGAGGAACAAGGACTTTTGAATATTTTCGGTGTAATTGCGGCGTGGCAGATCGATGCGGCCAGACTGCAGCACCTCCTCGGATTCCCGTTCATCACAGCCTGTCTTACGTAACCTCCACCGCAGGGAGGCAATCAGTCCGTGCCGCTATGAAAATCGATGCAACCGACTGCAACCTGGGCTTTGTATTGATGATGTTTGTATTGTGAATTGCATATTAGTAAAAGATCGTGGTGTAGGAAGTATTTCAAAGTATGCAGCGTCTGACTATGATGAGGCTCATCATCAAACCTTAGACAGGAACAGGATGTGTTGCATTACACTTGTGGTGTAATTTTAAGTCTTAGAATATAGTTTTAGTGTGTTTGATTCGCTGCTTCTCCTTTTGTTTTCATGCATTCGGAGGAAACCTAAAGCAGCAATAAGGATAATAAAACCAACCAAACTCTGGTACAGCTGGGCAATTCTTCACTTTTAGCATATATTGATTTTTGGTGAGATTGTAGCTTGACAATATGATCCTACCATCTTCATTTTTTTCATCACTTCAAAGCTGAAGTAGGCGAGACTGAAGACAATATGATTAAAAAGTTATTTTTATAAAACGGTCACTATATCGTGACAGTAGTACATGAAACAAGACACGTGCCTCTGTGTCCTCCGGTGCTCCTAACGGCATCTGCAAGATTTCACAGACCGGAGGAAAACAAGCAGTCAGAGCTGATCTGAGGTCCGCTGTCCATCTTCCGTCTATGAGAGCCGGCTGTCAATCACTCGCGAACTCCGACCAAACGGTCAAACTAGGCAGCGCTGATCAAATATGAATCAATATTCTGTTACGTTAATGCCTATTTCTCTCCTCAGATGTTTTTAGAATCATCTTGTTGTGCACGGTTTAGCTGTAAAATGAGAACGTTTGTGACGCCGCCGCCATTGTGAAATCTGGTGAAGGAACGCCAAGTTCTGGTCACATGACCGGAGCACAGCCAATAGGAACGCTCTCTCTCTGAAATGACCTGTGATTGGTCAAAGTCTACCGTCACGGGCTAGATTTTTTAAAGCCTGAAAGCAGAGTCATGAGGAGAAGCAGAAGTCTCTCAGAACACTTGAATTACAATATGCTGAAAGGTTATTATGGAAATTTAGCCCAATGATGCCAAAAATATACTGCCTACTGCAGCTTTAATATGTTGTCACGGTGCTGTGACCTTTGACCTCCTTACTACTGGATGTTTTGAGATTTATTTATTGTGTGTTAAATGAAAAAGAAAAGCTGATCCGAGGTCATTTGACAATCTCTCAGCCTTATTTTACTGGCTGTGTGTATGTGTGTGACATCGTGTTAATTGTGTGTGAGCTGTATGTGTTTGCCTTTGATGTGTGTGAGTGTGTGACCTTGCGTTTATCTATGTTTTTCATGCTTGTCTTGTGTGTGTGTGTGTGAACCTGCCCTCGCATCTGTGCTTGTGTGTGGGTGCTCCTGTCTGATTGCCACGGTCTCTCCTTACGCAAACGCTTACGCAACCATGCAGCCTGGTGGCTGATCTCCCCTTTTGCCATGTGTGTGTGTGTGTGTGTGTGTGTGTGCGTGCATGTGTGTGTTCGTGTGTGTGTTCAGCCCTTTCTTGTCATTCCCAGACACGACATGCCTCTGAAAGCGAACGAGTCGCTGCCCTCTTTGAAGAGAGAGAGAGAGGATTAGCAATTAATTCTTGATCGCTTTTTTTTTTCTTTTTTTTTCTCCAGAAACTTCATTAGAGTTTAACTTCCACAGGCTCTAATCTGATCTGTCGCCGTGACGACGCCCCACAGATATGTGGGATATGTGTGCACGTGTTTGCCTTTGTGCATTCTTGTGCGTCTGTGGGGTTGTGTGAGCATATTTGTGGCCACTAGTGTGTGTTTGTCCTTCATTATGCTTTAAAGCACAAACATGCAGTTTATAGAGAATACTACAAGGTTGGTTGGGTACTACTACTATTACTTTCACTACTAGTAACAAGTACTGCTACTGTGTTGCTTACTTGTGTTGGCACTTTTTGCTACAATTTACATTACAAATAGATCCAACATGTAGATTAGATCAGCTGTTCTCAACCACGGGGACGGGGCCCACTGGTGGGCCTCAGAGAGCCACCTAGTGGGCCACAAAGGTGCTGCCAAACGGTTAGATTAACCTGCTATTCTGTATTTCAGAGGTTATAGCCAGCTCACTTTTAAAGCTAGAGTGAAGATACTAGTATCATATGAAACTAGAATAACCTAAGGATTCCATCGGTACCAACCGTGTCATGCAAGCTTAGTCGGGAAGGAGGTTAAATAACGCTCCAAACTTATGCTGGATTTTGGTGAGGAAAAACTGCCATGGCCATTTTCAAAGGGGTCCCTTGACCTCTGACCTCAGGATATGTGAATGAAAATAGGTTCTATGGGTACCCACGAGTCTCCCCTTTACAGACATATATGTCACAGATGCAGACACAAAATCAAGCAATTTTTTGAAACCAGTAAATGTGCGTGTGGTGAGGAAATTTGACCCTGAATACTTTGGATTCATAATGGCAGGCAGTGATGGGTGAGGGTAAGCTGAATATCTATGTAGGTCATTACACCTGACAGTGGCATAACACATATTTTATAGCTCACTTATTTGGGAAGGTGGTCCTTGGAAATTTTTTTAACAATCGGAAGTGGGCCTCGAGTTACAAAAGGTTGAGAATCCCTGTAAGGATTAGATGATATTGTGAGGTGAATTGAGAGGTCATCCTCCAGCAGGGGGAGCTCTGCGTCTGTACAGCAGCTGAAGAGCCAGTTCCCATCTGTACATACTAAATGTGCACCTGAACAAGTCATTTCATGTGATCTGGAGTCATAAAACTTTACGTCTAAATATTGAAAGAATCTGCCAGAGGGGAGAAATTACATATGAACTTCTTTAAGTGTTTTTCCTGAATGAAATATGTTTCATTTTTTTTCACCAGCATTGATGGGTTGTCTCATTCAGTCTGCTTTGCACAGAGCTGCACGGCAAGTATGTCAGAGCATTTTCACCAACTTCGCTCCTTTCAAAGAACAGATTGTACACTGAAAATTGAGCAAAAAAAGTGCTACAGTTTTTCTAAGTATGGTTCATAACTTCTCTCTCAAAGAAGCTGCAAAACAGACGTTTCATCAAAGATTTCTTTTTTTTTGCTGTGATGATTAAGGGGGTTTCATTCAGTTCCAAATCCAATCAACGTGTTTTTTTAGATCAGGACATGAAGGAAGCGGAGCTGCAAGATTTTGAAGTCATCTGCACTGAAAACACGTGAAATATGTTCTCATCTTTATAGCATACGGAGACGCGAATCACACACCACACACCTGCGCGTTTCAGCTGTTCTTCCTGGTCTCCTGCCATCCGTTACTTAAAGGAACAGTGTGTAACATTTAGGTGGATCTATTGGCAGAAATGGAATATAATATTAATAAGTAGGTTTTCTTTAGTGTATAATCACCTGAAAATAAGAATCGTGTTTATGTTACTGTAAGATTAGATTTATTTTTGTAAAGATTTATTTTATACAGTATATATATATATTGCATTCTGCTCTTTAAATTAGATATGGAACTATATAATTTGGCACACCTTACGTGCTTGTAAGGTGAGTGATGATTAAGATTGGCGGAGTGATATGATGTAAGAAGTGATGTGCCGCCTTTAAGGTATCGGTGTTCAATTGTCCTACGTTGAGTGGAGACATTAAAGTGGATCCTGTTGCACAGACCAAGCTCTCCCCGTGCTCTTACTTTACCCACAGCCCTACAGTAGTTTAATTAAGTAACAAGTAAGTTTATAGTTAAGGTAGCGAGAAGTCTGATTTACATTACCTTAGATTGAGCCGTTTATTTCTATAAACGGAGCGGGCAAAGAGTAGAGAAGAGGTGAATAGTAATAATAATAGCAAAATAATAGAATAATAATGGTAAATAGTTATAACAGTATTCATATTTATAATATTGTTATTGTTCAACACAGGACATTTTGATAGAGACATTAAAATTATGACAATAGAAAATAAATAATTGTGTTCTACTTTTGTACAGCACTTTGTAGGACGGACGTTTTACCGGCGTCCGTTTCAGTCCAAAATGGCGGAAGTGTAGCTCCGCTGCTGGGCGCTGACGTTACAATGGAACAAACCGACTTTCACTTCTTAGCAATATACGTTCTTTGGAGCGGGTCCTCTTCACGGAGCCGAACGGACAAACGAAACACTGACTCTAGACGGGGCCGTTCACATTTTCGCGTTCTTGCGTCGGCAACCGTAGTTCTTCTACACGCTTGGAACCCGGGAGAAGTTTTAGTTGGTTGCAATCTGCAACCTCGCTGCCAGATGTTGCCAGATCCTACACACTGCACCTTTAAAGTTTTTTCTGCTGCTGTTCTAACTCAATAAAAAGAAACAGATTTCAAGGAATAATCTAGGAATATTATGGTATATTTTTGAGCTGCATAGGTAAGCCAGTTTGGGATCAGTATGGAGGATGGAAGGAAAGGAAACTCTTTCCAGGAATATAGGAGGATGCATTTTCCAGCTTTTATCACACTTTCAAAAATAGCGTGTTACAAGGTATGGTGAATGCTGGAGGGTGTATGAGTGTTTGTGAGGTACCACATGGCTCACAGCTTCCACAGACTCTTGGCTGGAAACATCTACAGCTCATAAATTACCAGAAATCTTGATCCAGCAAACCCCCCAGCCTTTTACTGGTTACTGCAATGATGTGTTCCTGGCAGAGTGTGTGCATGCATGCTAATGTTACAACAAACACACTCATATTCCTTCCCTTTCTTTTCTGCAGGGTTTCCGGCGGCGAGCTGTTCGACCGAATCGTGGAAAAAGGTTTCTACACGGAGAAGGATGCGAGCACGCTGATCCGACAGGTCCTGGACGCCGTGAACTACCTGCACAAGATGGGCATCGTACACCGGGACCTGAAGGTAACACACACACACAGACACACAGCTCCCGCATTTTATAGCCACGCGAGCGGTTCGTTCTCACCTGACAGCCGATGATTTACTGCAGCAATAAAGGCAGTGACTCGACACATTGCAGTGCATTTTGGAGTCAGCGTTGCGCGTGCCGGCTGTTAGAAGAGAGCGGATTGGTCAGAGCGAGCTCCATAAAAACGGGGTTGTGTCTCTGGCCAAATAACCATGAATTTAAAACTCATAAAAACCACAAAAATGAAATATTAACACTTGATTCACTCTCTTTTTTCTCTCTGTCTCCCTCCTCCAGCCAGAGAACTTGCTGTATTTTAATCCCCAAGACGAGTCAAAGATCATGATCAGCGACTTTGGTCTTTCCAAGATGGAAGGCAGTGGTGACGTCATGTCCACGGCCTGCGGCACGCCGGGATACGTGGGTAAGTTAGTCAGTCTTCCTCTGGCCTCCAACAGCCTGGAATTGTTCTTCTCCTTCTTTTTTTGTCCCCTTTAAAAAGGTCACCACAAAAAAACAAATTAACTGTTCTTGACTCCTCACTCTCCTTAGTTATTGTTGTTACGTCTGTTGTTAAGCTTTCCATCCTTTGCACAGCAGCACATACTGTTTGTGATAACACTGACACAATGGGTCCTTGATTTGAGACAGAAGGTAGAAGAAAACAGGTGACTCATTTCCAGCAGGCAAGCATCAATTTTAGTTGAAATGACAACCACCGCTGGCAGATTTGATCATATGTAGCTAGCTAGCCAATTAAGCTCTTCCAGTCATTGGCAGTGAAAATCTTTGGTCTCAGGTTCCTTCAACAGTGCTCATAAAATCTGTATATATAAAAGGGGGAATCACACAAGTAAAAAGCAAAAACAAAATGACAATATAAATAGTGCAGTTAAAATATAGGGCTTAAATATAAAGATATGTAAATATAAAATAGTAATGTAAATGTAAATTTGGGACAACCCTGGCGGAGACCAACACCCACCGGAAACGTGATTTCCATGGATAGGATCTCAAGTCGAACCCGGAGAGTGTCTGGGTTCGGGGACCTCAGAGTTGCATCTCTGCTCTTTGCAGATGATGTGGTTCTGTTGGCTTCATCAGACCGTGACCTTCAGCACGCACTGGGGCGGTTTGCAGCCGAGTGTGAAGCGATCAGGATGGGAGTCAGTATACCTCCAAATCTGAGGCCGTGGTGCTCTGCTGCCGGAAACCGGTGGATTGTTTTTCAGACTTTTTTTGTCCGACATTTTTCAGACTTTTTTTTCAGACTTTTTTTTCAGACTTTTTTCAGACTTTTTTTTCAGACTTTTTTTAAACTTTTTTTTCAGACTTTTTTTTCAGACTTTTTTTCAGACTTTTTTTTCAGACTTTTTTTGTCCGACATTTTTCAGACTTTTTTTCAGACTTTTTTTTCAGACTTTTTTTTTTTCAGACTTTTTTTTTCAGACTTTTTTTCCAGACTTTTTTCAGATCTTTTTTTTTCA